>JAAAKQ030181435.1:0-12269 GCA_010016005.3 Zanna intricata | reverse complement strand
AAAGTGTTCTGCAGCTCAATGTGTAGTGGGAAGGAAAGCTGCAGAGGCTAGGGCCGTGGGGACGCCAACCCCCAGTCTTAAAGAATAAGACTCCCCGTCGGGGAGGATAACTTGTGGTTTCTTTACAAGGTTTCAATATGGAAATCACCAGTGCCTATAACCAAGAATCTGGAGACACCTGGCCAGAGAATATGCTGTTATACACAAGATGTAGTGCAGTATCTGGGAGGTGTGATAACATACTGAGCTTGCTATTATAATTTGTGCAGGAAGTGTCACGAGAATTATTCAAGGTGTATTTTAGTTCATTGTAAAAAAAAGGGTATGTTTAATTAATTTTGTGAGTCTCCAATCACAAACACGATATTTCCTACCTGCAACCTAGATCTCACAAACTTAGGACAGCGAGATTACTTACTAACTGATTACTACCTTTATTAACTGTTTGATAACTCTTGACTTCAGGTATATAAAAGTATGTCTGATGATGATGTCATTAGTGTACGATCCATCATTGAATAAGCAGAGATCAAAGTCTTGCATCAGTTGTACAACTATGTTGCCTAGACGAGAACATACAGCGAGCCCTAACAATGGTGAAGGGTGTTGAAATTGCCAGTTATTGATCAGAGTATAAGAATTTGGGAAAACAGACTGGGCAGATCTTCACGGATATCATAATTTGGAGGAATACGTAAGTTGCAGTTATTAATTTTGAATCGGGGTGCCTTCATCAAGATTGAACGGGTATTTGTCACCAGTGGAATAAGGGCAGCTATTACAATTTCTTTCAGGAAAACAGCCAAACCTTCACATCCTCTCACCACAGTTTGATGGTCACATCTTTTACAGATGTATCCTCGAAAGGTCACATCGTTTTGTGAACAGAGGTGAATCTCTTGCAAACAGTAATAAAGGATTTCAATATCCTCATGACAAGAACATATTACTGAGTAATATTTGAAGCCATAAAAAAATACTTTATCTACTGAAGAAGTGATTCACTTCTTCAAACACATCAGCCTCCATATCCTCGAGATGGTGGTGGAGAGTTGGAAGCCTGGGAAGCTCTAGACACATTGTACCAGGCAACATTTTTTGTGGTAGTTTGCTCTAGGGTTGAGTTAGTGTTAATTTTCTTTGGATTGTTTGTACTAGTCTTCAGTTACCCACTTTGGGAACTTTCCAGCAAGTGACCTAATTGTTGGTACTCTACGCTGTAATTGCAGATGTAAACAATTTTATTTGGTCTGATAAGGCCTGTCCATTTTTGTACATTCTTTGCACGATGTGCATTCTCTTTTTGTACTTCGTTAGAGAGAGCTTGTACAAAATTAACACCAGGTTGTAATGGATTCCTCAATAAGAAATCTTATACTCTGACAATCCTCATGAAAGGATACTGCCAAGTCAGTACAGATTTTTAATAGACTTTTCTTCCTTAGGTAAAAGGCAAGGTCGGTAAAAGCATTTTTAAAATCCCAGATTTGTTTATTTATTCAATTGAACCAACAATCACTGAAGGATTAGAAACTGGGAGTGACATATTGTTCACATGAGTACTGACAATATAATAGATGTGCACTGGAGCTGGAGCTAGAGCTAAATACAACTGGATTCGCCCAGCTGCCCAAAGGACATCATTTGAAACTCGCTAAGTACAGCCATCCACTCATTGGCACAACAGTTTTCTGCTTGGTTTATGGCTGCATTCATAAGGTTTCACAAACCACAAAGTACAGATGTAAAAGAAATAGTGTAGGATGTTGTTGTGTAAGGGTATACATTGTAATTTGTGGTGTTCTTGGTGTTGTGTATGTGTACAGTGTAAAGTATTCAACAGCTCAAGGTGTAGTAGGAAGAAAAGCTGCTGAGGCTAGGACCGTGAGGATGCCAACCCCCAAAGTCTTAAAGAGTAAGACTCTCCATCGGGATAAATAAGAGATAACTTGTTCACCCAGTGTAGTATTGATGGTACTAAACATATGTAGACTAAAGTTCATTATTTTTAAACCTTCTACACAGACAGATTGATTGTTCACTATGGAACTTCATTAATTTTTAAGTGTATTTTAGTCCCCTTTAATGTTGAATATTGTAATTACAATAAGTTATAAATTATATTTTCAGCATATACTCAAAGTAATTATTTATTATCATTATTTTGGCACAACTGTAGAAATCATTCTCCTACATCAAATCGTTAAATATTGTGAAACAGTCTATATTTTAAGCTGTTTGACAAACAATTAAAAGGTGTATGAAGAAATAAGTACTATTTCTTCTTACACCTTAACATTAATTAATAAATAAATATATATATATATATTATAGAAATATTAATACTATTTAATGTTCCTGAAGAAATTACGATCATTCTGAATCGTATTGAAACCATTACACATATTCACAAATAAATTATTTCATTGACAAAAAAGTTTTTTTCTTCTTCTGATTTCTTCTTGACATTTGCTTTCATCGTCTTGCCATAGTTCACGCTTACATTTTGTTTTTGTCTTCTCTATTCTAACCAGATATTTGTCTCTTTTTTCTACTTCTCCTTGAAACCCTTGAAATCTTGTAACAATTTTCTGAACACTGTTATATCTTGTACTATACCTTCAGATATTTTCAATTTTTAGGTCTTTTTAATCACTGAAGTCTGGAAATTTCCTTCTTTTTTTGTAAATATGATTGAATATTTGTTTTGTGAGCTTGTAATCGTTCATTCTCATAAGGTGGCCGAAGAATTTGGATTCTCTTTATCTACTGGAATTTGATATTTTCTCACTTTTGTTATATTTGTATAGATCTTTATTACTTCTACATTTGTAATCATTTTCACCTATTTTATCCTACACTTTTTCTCAAGATTTTTCTATTGCATTTATTTCACCATATTTCAAATTCAAGATGCATTCTGATGCAAACAGACCTTCTTTTTGCTGTAAATATCTTTTGTTAGATGGTACGCAAATTCAGTTTTTTATAATTGAAGAAATATTCTTTAATTAAAGAAAGAAAGAAGCAAATTAATATTAAAAAATAAAATCTTTATTATATAACATGAAATATTATAATAATAATAATAATAAATACATCTCTAAACATAATAAAAATTCAACAACAGATTTAAATATAAATTTAATTTGTATAAAATTGTACAACTTATTATGACAACCAATATGTAAAGCGAGTATTATAAAAATACGATTACATAGACTGATGCACATCAACCTATATAAAAAGAACATGTATTCCGAACATTTACAAATGTTAATACTAACAAATAACTATTATATACCCATACTGTCCCTGTTAAATAAATAGATTAAAGTAAAAAAAAAATAATTATACTAATATGTTATTTAAATATGGCACAAATGGACGTAAATTCATTTTATCTAAAAATTAGAATATTTTTAGAAAAGCTAGTATAATGTGATTGTGAAATTTTCCCAGCTATATTTACTCGCACCATGAGTAAAAAATCAAAAATCGATACCCATCTCATCATCTGATTTACATAAAAATTGTTGACTTATGTATAATATATATATATATATATGTTAACATATCGAATCTTTAAGCCATTCCAAAGATATTAAGAAAAATAGCTGTACACACATAATACACGTTCGTACTTAATGAATTTCACTCTAATTTGTTATATTTCTGGACTCACAAGATCTTAAAATGTCATTAAATGCAAAATATGAAGCATGAAATTTTGATATTTTATAATATCTATCTTCCCTGAAATAATTTTTTACTCCTAACTGGCACGTAAAATTGATAAATAAGTACATTTTTAAATAACAATGAATAAAATTAAAAATAAATAAATGCACTACACATAAGATATCTAAAAACAGAAAATACACATATATATATATATATTTGTAGCTAACATCACTCGTGTATATTATCCACAGCTGAATCAATTACAAACAATTTACAGCTTTATTTCAAATTATCACATCCATAAGTCTTGAAAGGTAAATAAACACATTGAAAGCAACAAAAAATAAAATAATATTAGACAGAAAGACGTAATAGGTCAACATTCATTTTCTTAATTAAGTAATAAATATACTAAGGGTAGGGTACTAAGGTAGGATACCAAGTACAATTACAATCAACAAGAGTTTTGAATTGAAAAAAAAATATTCTTATTAAACATTTATGTAGTGTAGAAGTGTAGCTTAATGATCGCTAAGCATGAAAGAGAGAAAACTAAAATACTAAAAAATATACAAGAACTTTACAGTGTGATGTAATATTGAAATTAAACGGGTAAATATAGTGAATTATAATGATGTATTTTTATTAGAGATAAAATTATAAATACATGAGACACATAAAATATTGAATATAGTCAAAGTTAAAAAAAATAGCACTGAAGAAAAAGAAATATATAGTAATATCAGACCAGTCAAATGAATAAGATTCAATTAATTAGCACTTATTTAAATATTAAAAATTAAACTAAAATACTTCTTAAAACTATTGTTACAAAATGTTTACCTTACAATTATATAATTCATAATTAACAAAAAAAAAAATTAGAAATTTTAAAAATATTTTGTAACAAAGTTAACAAATATCCAGAGGCATGGCTGTCATAATTAATGTAGAGGTATGGCTGGTATGTTATTTAAATATATTTTTACTATATGACTCGGGTAATAATAAAAATTTAAAAAAATCATATAAATTGAATACATCATAATTTCAAAAATATATATTTTACTAAAATTTAATTTGAGTAAAACTATGTAAACTACTTAAAAACTAAAAACAACACATTGATGAAAAAAGGAGATAAAGAAAACAACAATAGTTGAAGACTTATTAATTGCTTTAAAAATATAAAACACAATAAAGAAAAGGAAATTTGACAAAAACACAAATATGAGTAAAAGCGGGGAATCTATTCAGCTGAAAATTACATAAATAAAAAAAAAACAACTGATCCAGAAAAATGACTAGAAAAATAATAAATAAAATTCTACATTGAGAAGAAATAGCAAAACCAACACACTGCATTTTACCTTTTCGGTAGCATTCCTATAAATTTATTTGGTTTTGCTTTTTGACTCACCAACCACCTGAGTATCTATAATAAAATTGTCTTCTACTGGCAGTGTGTAATTACACTTACTCAGTTATAGTTTATTCTGGTAAAATCGATATTTTACATTACATTGTAATCAAGTAAGTCTATACCAGCTGAGCTCAACTTAAGCATGGATTTTATTTTCAACAATCATTTTCATATCTAACATGCAATTATCAATTTTACTACTTATTAAATTACATCTGAACAGTTGTGTGCAAGAGTTGAATATATATATTTTTTAATAGTACTTTCGTCATCTATATAAGTAGTGTTTGAAAGACAAATACAAATGTAGCATTTTAATGCTTTTGAAACAAGCATCTTTTTTTTTATAGAATAATAGTTTTTACTAGATAAGAAAAACCAAAAGACTTGATGAATAAACGTAACTGAAATAATTGTAAAAAATATGTGCAATAGCCATTTTGTCTGTAAAAATAATAATAAACTGTTCTGAAAGGTACTGTAAAAAATGAATTCCCAAGAAGGTAACATAAATTTATATGAACCATATTGTAAATGGTATTTTCTTGTTATAAGGGGAAAATTGGACAATCTTTAACAAGGAACTATGGATAAAGAAGGATGATAGAGGAAAGAGAAGGGGAAAACTAACAGCAAGGAGTATTAGAATGTTGATTAATACAATAGAAAGAAAAATAATATACATACGATAAAGGAAGCGCGAATAGAGAATAGTGGACAATCATCTAGCACTTACCTTATGATAAATACACAGAAGAACATAATACAGAAATATAAAAAAAAATACAAAAGAAAAACTCTTGCTGAGAAAAGATGCTATATGAAAAAGTGGTAGAAGCAGCAGTTGTTACAAAAATATATAATAAGACAATCCTGAGGAAGATTGTGAACTGCTCCCCTTACAACATAATTGTTTCTATAGTATCTTAAGTATTTCATAACATACCATCTTAAAAATAATATAGCACAAAAGAAGTCAACGGTCAAAGTGTCGTATTCAATACACCATTTCCTTATATCATTCCTGTCTCATTCAGATGATTTGCTAAATAATAACAGAATGCAATGAAAGTAGCAGTTAGTTACATTCAGTAAGTACTCACTATAACTGGAAGTACAAGTAAAATATATTAGGACTGAAATAAGTACTAGTTTGGTTTTTATGAAGAAATAGCAATTATGGGGGATAAGAAATCATAAATATACAAATGGACTGCATAATACTGGTTACACAATGATGCAATAAAATCTATTGGAATAAAAATAAACTATTGAACCAAAAAACCACTGATATTATCAAACATAAATCAATAGTGAAATAATTTATACATAATACTCAGGGTTTAGGAGACCATGAAATGGTTTCAAATTTATGAAAAAAACAGTAAACCCAATGTGGGATTAAACTGAAGTTATTTGATTTAGAAGTTAGTAATCCAGCTAACAATTAAATACTACATTTGTATTTCATAGGAAAAAAATATAGTACTCATTTTCAAGATAATTCAAAAGAAAAAACATCTCTAGCTGATAATTAAGTTATTTTACTTATTCTATTAAAAAAAAAAAAAAAAAAAAAAAAAAAAAAAAAAAAAAAAAAAAAAATAAAAAAAGTAAAATTAACTTCCTTCAGGATAAACTTGAAAGAGGAACATACATTTCGTAAATTCATGTATTTTATGTTAAACAAGTAAATTTTTGACAAATTCATTTCATCTTTTAACTCAATAAAGATTATACATAAAGTTTTATGACAATCTGATGAACCCTTCAATAATCTAAAGTGATCAAAATATACAAAGCTTAAAAGCTGAAACTACAGATCTTCTTCATCCCAGACTAGTTTTGTTAGGGGTTTACTTATTTTTACAAAAACTCCCAGAAGTATGTCAAACTCTCACAGGAATTTTACAGGGAAGTGCGGACTAAAGGAGAGATTAAATAGGAATTACTAATAATTATTTTTCATTATAAAAACAAATTACTTATTTTGTAAAAACTGAAAATGTGTATAGTATTGCACAACTACTAAAATAATTATTTTATTTTAAATGTAAATAAAGGTAAATAAAGAAATACAGCGATTGTAAGATTCCTTAATTTTTCTTTAAGAAACTAAACTATAAAGCACATATCTATAAAATATATATATATATAGTACAGTACAATAAATACACTCTAAAAAAAAAGGTTATTTTAAACCCAATATAACTTGTTTAAATATATATATATATATCTTTGGTCCATTCTATATTAGGTAACATGAAAATGAGACTCACCCCATATAAAATATACAACAATATTTATCTACATCTAACTTGATTAAAATTAAATAATAATAATATAAAAATATAACTTTTTTTTACTAACTCAACCCTGCAATTTATGTATAGTAACAAATAAAAAATATATATATAAATATACTTATAATTAACTTAAATGCCTAAATATTTATAAATCTAAACTAGTTACAAAAACAAACACTTAAATATTGAGCAGTATTATTTCTTTCAGTCTTTATTTTTATAATTTATTCAGTAATGTTTTATATAAGAGAATTATGTTGTTGAACTTTCACCAACATAAAAAGCCTTCGATGTCAATCCATTTGTCTTCTTCTGAACTATATCAAGCACTTGATTACCATATTTCATAGTTGATGATACTGCATCAAACATTTTAAATACAAGACCACCAGAAGGAGTTTTTTGTGCTAACTTTGTTTTATTACCTAAAAAAAAAAAAAAAACAAATGAAATGATAGAATAGTATAACATTAGGTAAGGAATTTGATATAATATTTTACCAATACAGATTTTTTTTCTATTAGTAAGGAGAAAATTAAAATGTTTATATGAATGAAATAAATATATAACTTTAATATTGTCATTGTATATGTTAACTATGTTATATAGGATTATAAAGACCTTATTAATTGTTAAACTCTAATTCCAATAATACTATTAATAACTAGTAATCACTACATAACCTATAAATCTATTTTCTAAGAGTACTGTAGTATTGTTTTAAATTATCTTACTGTCACTCAGGGCTGACTGGTGAGATGCCGAAAGGCGGTTCCAGTCACCCCTGAGAAAACAGCGGGGAAGGTTTAGTTGGTAGGGGGTGGAAGTAACACTGTTTCATGGTTGCTATGGCTCCATGTCCAGTTCCCACTACACTGTATGCTAGGTCAGGACGGCTAGCGTCCTGGCTTCGAGCCCTACACACCCTACGAAGACCCTGCAGGGTGTGCATCAATGCATTCCTTCAATCGTCGTTTAAGAAAAAAAAAATTAAAAAAGTTACCTTACTGAGACCCATACCAGGAATTAAAGTCAATTCATTAATAATTAATGCATCAATTAATTAACAAAAAGGTTTACTTAACATTATTCAAATTTAAAACAAATTTTTATAATGTTAAAAATTTCTGCTGATTCTTATAACTCTTATGTTCAGTCTATATTCCAGTAACATGTTTTCCAATCACTTATATTTTATATATATATATATATTTAGATTTATCAATCTATTAGGGAAACATTTTATTTCCTTTATCCAAAATTTGAGGCACTACAATGCAGTAATTTTCATATACGTTATTTTTCTCTATACTAGTATCCCTCACTATCTTGCTGGTTACATTTGCTCGTTTGGATTGTATTTATTTATTTCTTAATTTTCTACAAGTGTTAAAACATATAATGCCTAACAAACATCTTCCATTTTCCCACATCCAGTATCCTCGGTTGAACAATGGAACATAGTCAAATTCTATTTTTCCACCACTTCATAATCATATCTTTTTCACCATTACAACCCTCTCTACAATAATCTCTTTAACTTCATCTAGCCACATTTTCCTTAGACTTCCTCTCCATATGTTGCCACTTACTTCCCAATCTAAAATTTTTAATGCTAGTCTTCCTTCCCTCAGTCTTTTAACTAGTGAAAACCAATTGATTAATGCTTTAATAATACTCAAGCAGTTTAATAATATTTAATTGATATTATTAAGCAGTTTAATATTAAGCAGTTTAGTATATTAATATTAAACAGTATTAATATTATCTTTGACTCATGGAATGCTAATCAAAACCATCTGTTTATTTTTTTATAGACTGTAGACATACAGTATTTATCAGTTGCCCATATATTTTATTACAATCTTATCTTTTTAATAATTTAAGTAATCTCCACATAATAATTAAATTTTTATCTTGCAAATACATATGTATAAATGGAAAAGAACTTACTGAGACGCTTATCTATATATCTGAAAAGTGGAAACACTTTCAGATCGCTAGAAAAAGCTAGAAGTATGAGAGTTAGTCCGGAAGGAATATCTACGAAAAGTAAAGAGAAATTAGTCAAATGAACTATCTCTTTAGGATTAAATTAAACTTAACTGAAAGGAAAGCAGAAATCAAAACTCTGAAAACTAGAACATGACAGGAATGTACACAGGAAGTAAGCTACTCCTGCAAAGATTTTTTTTAACCACTCATATATTGATAAAAGCAAAGATGTAAAAACAAATCTGTATATTTAAATGAAAAAGACTTATTGCTGAATCACTTAAAACCAAATCTCCCTTTTCCTAAATATTGAAAGCTAAAATCTGGTATATTTGTTTTAAAGGGGATCTAAGGAAAAGTAAGCACCAACTTCTTTGATTAAAAAGATTAACAACCCCTTAAAGGATGAATTAAAAATAAAGTTTCAAGAATAAAAGAACTATAAATTTAAAACCTTACATGGATCTTCTTAGATTACACATTGCTAAGAAGCTTTTTTTCCTCATTCACTTCTGAATATAAAAAGATAAGTATAATTAACTATGAAAAAGAAAGAAGCTTGTTATTTAGACAGATAACACCAATATTTTATGAACCAACCACTTCTTGGATTTACCTACAAGACTTTTCCTAAACAGAAGAAGCTGGATTAAAAATTAATTTAATAGATCCCTTATATTTTGTAATTTGAATGCATAATAAGATTTTGAACATGCTTCTGAAAGTAATACTAAAAATATCTATAAAACATTTTGGATTAAAATTTAACCATTCACAATATTCATTTTAACTAGTATATTATAATCTATAATAAATAAATGGAATAAATATTGGCTTTTCATCTGAGTATTAAGTAATTTATAGGTGAAGGATGGACATCCAATTATTTTTTTTTTTTAAGATAAATAATGTAAATTCTCCTTCTACAAATCGTGTGACCTTGCCAATGGTGAGGAAGCTTGTGCTCAGTGATAAAAGCTGGACCGAAGGTGCAACCATGTCGGAGAGATATCTGTTGAGAGTCAGACTAAGGGAATGATTCCTGAAAGACAGCAGCTGCTTTCAGTAGTTGTTAAGGGTGTAAGTCAGGAGGACTTAAACAGCCAAAGCAACATCACTGAATCTTTTGAGTACTGCACAGCTGAAAGCAATGGAAAACTAAAGCTGTATTTTTTCCAGGAGAATGTGGTTCTCTGCATTTCCTTGCCTTCCTTGGCAAAAAATTTTGGAGGTAAACTAGTCTGCCGCTCAGATCTCTGGGTGGGGACAATTAAGGCAGGATTCGATGAGAAGAGGAAAATGACTTTTGGTCAAGTGATTTTAAAATAATTAACTCAGCAATAAATAAAGGGCAGGCAGGAGTAGGTTTTGTAATGAACAAGAAGACAGGAATGAGAGTAGATATTCCAAACAGCTTAGCAATAAAGTCATTGTGATAAAGATAAAATCAAAATCTAAGTCGACAATGATTGTTAATGTCTATATGCCTTTAAGTGCCCATGATGATAATGAGGAGGAGAGTGTATACGAAGAAATTGACAAAGCAATTAAACACATAAAAGGGGATGAAAATTTAATAATAGTTGGAGATTGGAATGCAAGCACTGGAAAAGGCAAGGAAGGAAATATTGTGAGTGAATAAGTGCTGGGCGAAAGGAATGAAAGAGGCGACCAACTTATTGAGTTTTATAAGTTAATTTAGTGATTGCCAACATCCACTTTAAAAATCATAATAGAAGAATATACACATGGATAAAACCTAGTGATACTGCAAAGTATCAGATAGATTACATCATGGTTAAACAAGTTTAGAAATCAACTCCTCGAATGCAAAGCATATTCTGGAGCAGACATTGATAGCGACCATAATTTAGTGATAATGAAATGTAAATTGGGGTTTAAAAACCTTGAAGAAAAGGCATCAGATGTATCATTGGAATTTAGAGAAGCTTGAAAAAGAGGAGGTAAAAAAGAATTCTGAGGAGGACATCGCAAGCGGTCGGAGTAAAAACGATAAGGTAGAAAATATAGAAAAAAAATGGGAGACTGTTAAAAAGGAAATTCATAAATCAGCAAAAGTGAACTAAGACAGAACAAAGAGAACTGGTGGAAAACGTTGGATATCAGAGGATATATTTCAGCTGATGGAGGAACGTAGAAAGTATAAGAATGCTAGTGATGAAGCGGGTAAACGGAACTATCGACAGTTAAGAAATACCATAAACGGAATTGCAAATTAGGGAAAGAAGAGTGGATTAAAAAAAGTGTTCAGAAGTAGAAAGAGAAATGATCATTGGTAAAACAGACAGAGCATATAACAAAGTAAAGGAGAATTTTGTGGTACATAAGTTAAAAGCCAATAATGTGTTAAATAAAGATGGTTTACCGATTTATAATATGAAAGAAAGGATCGAAAGATGAGTGGAATATATTGAAGAATTATAGGAAGGAAATGAATTAAAAACTGGTGTTATGGAGAAAGAAGAGGAACTCAGAGGATGAAAAGGAAGATACAATACTGAGATCTGAATTTAATAGAGCATTAAAAGTTCTGAATGGCAGAAAGACTAATAGGATAGACAGGATACCAGCAGAATTACTGCACAGTGCAGGCGAAGAAGCAATAGATAGATTATACAAACTAGTGTGTAATATTTATAAAAAAGGAGAAGTTCCATCAGACTTCAAAAAGAGTGTTATTGTCATGATTCCAAAGAAAACAAGAGCAGATAATTATGAAAAATACAGAACAATTAGCTTAACTACTCATGCGTCAAAAATCTTAACTAGAATTTTGTACAGAAGAATTGAGAGGAGAGTGGAAGAAGTGTTAGGAGAAGACCAATTTGGTTTCAGGAAAA
>JAAAKQ030181424.1:0-12269 GCA_010016005.3 Zanna intricata | reverse complement strand
GAGTAGGCGAGAGGTTTCGCGCTTCCGCGCTGCGGTTATATAGTTTTAGGGCTACGTGTAGGTCGACCTAAGCCTACATCGAAGGCGTTTGCTGCTGAGGTATCTTACGCTGATGGTAAATGTCGACCGCGGCATTTGCATCACGGGCTTCCCGACCGAGGCCTGGCTGATGACTGAGATATGTAATCAGTACGGGAAGGTCAATAAGACGACTCCCGGTAAAGCTCCTCAGAGGTAGGAACGGGAGGGGTGGTGTGGCGACCAGAATCGTCACTTGGTGGGGGTCTTCCCCTACCGGGGTTGGGATGGACCACTAGCCTTATTGGAATTTCAGAATATGAGAGCGCTGATAGGGCGGCAAAAGAAGCTTTTTTGCGGCCTTCTTTCACTAATCGCGTTGTTTCTGACGGTCTTATCTGTTTTCCTAAGAGGGTAGTAGTTCAAAATGAGTGGCAAAGCGATTAGAATGCTACCATCAATAATAAACTTCGTCCAATTACGAACACTGTTCGTAATTCTGAATGAGAATGAGAATGGAACTCTCTTCATGCCGGAGTAACCATCTAGAGGAGGTGATTATTTGCTGTTTAAAAATAGGACACACTATACTCACTCTTATCTCATGACTTAGACCATTGCACCTGTTCGTGATCGCTGCGAATGCAAACTGACGGTACATAACATAGTTGTGAACTAAAATGTAAATTAGAGGCTAAAATGCGAAAATATTTTAGAAAATAATATGAACAATATCGTCATATTGTTCCGACAACAAGACATTGTCGTATTGCTTCTTAAGGCCGTGCGTGTTTATTCAGATATTTAATAATTATTGTGATTTTTTTTTTCTTTAAATTTTATAATGTATTTTAGACTTTTACTATTTTTCAGTTAATACTGAGGATTTTGATTGTTAATTTTATTTGTTTTATTACTTTTACTTTTAGTTTATATATCCTTAATACTTTGCGTTCGTGTAGTTGCATTAGTATGTCTATTATATTATTGCTTCCGGGCACTAATAACAAATCGTTGTTGGGCGTCGCAGTAAATAAAAAAAGAAATTAAAATAATTATTATTTAAAAACTATTCTTATATTTATTTTAATTTCTTCTAGTCGTAGATAGAAATTTAGCCTAAAAGAATCCTAAACACTAAAAATTTCAAATGAGATTGACCAAAACGACTATCCGTTATGTAGGGTTAGATAAGTAAGATCAATTGAATAAAGATATATTCCATAATTCTAACTAAATTTAATCAAGGAAATAACTGTTAATTATTCGTACTATTAAAAACTTTCATAAAGCAATTAATTGTATTTGACACTTGAAAGTGAACAGTGAAGTTTATGCAGTATTGCTAATGAATAATTTTCCTATTTATCTAATTTCTATTTATTAATGACATTTTTTTTAAACTGGTTTTTATTTTTTTTTTTAATTTAAATAGATTTTAGACAATGTTGGAGAAAGAAGGATTTCACAGATTTTCTGTATTAATAATGAGCAAAATATTAATTCCATTGAGCAAAATACTAAATCCAAACCGTATTTTAGTTCACCTTACGAATCTTAAACTGCAAGTATCTTGTTTCTTTGAATCAATTGATATAAATGCCCTCCTTCTGAAGGATTTTAGTTTTATTATTTTTATCTTAATTTCCCTGAAAAAGGGGCTTATATTGTATAGTAACGGGCAAAAATGTTTCAGAGGTGGAATACTTTAGCTTTCTACTTATGACTCTACAACACTACTACATACTGGTACTATATGAAAACTATGCGGAAAAGGTTTAAAACAACAATTATTTTACAGACGTAGAAATATTGTTTTGCAGTTTTTGTAGTTACTGTTAATTTAAATAATAATTATTATTGTTATTATTCTTCATTATCATTATTTTTATATTAACACTTCAGAATCTACTGATGATGATAGATCATCGGTTCCCAAAATTTTCATTGTCGCGGACCTCCAAATTTTTTGCGAAATAATTCTGGTTCAACTTAATGTACCCTATTTAAATAATCTTGGTTTTCATTCTTCTTCCTGCTTGCGTACTCGGCTAGTTTTTTTAACTATTGGCCGGTGTTATAGCCTGCAGCCCTCATTGCAAAATCACTGCTGAGTTGATGTACTTTTACCATTCCACTTTTAAGATCCTCAATGATTTTCCTGGCCCCCTGAGTTTTATCTGTAACAACGACGTAGTTGGTTTTGCACCCATTTTGGACTTCATCCCCTAACAATACTTTACTCTCCGGCCTGAAAGCCAGCAGTTGTCCTGCTTTGAGCTTATTCTCAGCAGCTAAGACTTGAGGTTAGAAATTCTCTAGCAAATTTTCGCAAAAAATGAACTCTGCGTTTGCCAGATCTAATACTGTTGCTACATTCAGTGATGTCGTGTCAGAACCTTCCTTTATTTCCTCGACATGCCGGAAAACTTTTCTGGGCCATCTTCTTTGGATAACATCCGCCAGTTCCTGATCTTCAAGCTCTTTGTCAATTAGACTTTCAATATCCTCTTTTCTATCTGCCCTCTCCGTTTACTTGCACTTGTCGCATTTGTATTCAACCACTGCCTTAGTCCTTCATCACCTTATACTCTACAATTCGCTTTATCAGTCCATTTAACTCGCTTTCCACTAGTTTAAACTCCCTTTTTGTAATCTTATCGATATTACTGTGCAAGCTCACCGCCAGTTCTTCTAGCCTATCTATTAGATGGCCAATCTCATCCTCGGACTCGCTCTCCTCTGAACTCCTACGCTTTCTCTCCTCCCGAGTCCGTCTACCATTCTTCTCCGGGTTTTCTTTTAAGTCCTCCTCCATTTTCTGTGAATGCTCGCTCCTTTCTGCTACCGTGGCGTCCATTAAAGTAGATGAAGCGTTGTCTAAAGAAAAATAATGCCTGAACTCAGTATGCTGCTTCATTTTTATGGCCCTTCTAAGTTTCTTCACTGTCTTGCAAAATGTTTCACCATTATTTCAGTTCAGGGCTATTCGGAAATTAACTTCCAATCCTCGTTATTGCAAGAAGTTGAAAGATGGTTTAATTCACAGACAGCAGAGTTTTATGACGCGAGTATTCAAAAAAACTTGTTTACAGATGTGACAAATGCCTTAATTTGGACGACATTTATGCAGGAAAGCAGCTAGTAGGTGTAGGGTAGCTATAAGATGTGTGTAATATATTGTTTTTTTTATCAGTTGGTGATTTTTATTAACGAGTCGGAAATTACTTCCCGAATAGCCCTCGTATTTCCTGTTATTCTTCTTACAGTTAGTACTCAAACGTCTACATAATTAGTAGTTATCAGAGGTTTGTCAAGAAAGCTTCGAAAAAAATAAATAACATATCTGTTTTGAAAATGGAGAAAGTAGATCTAATTTAAAGATGTCCATTTTTATACAATTATGTAAAAATAAGCGACTACAAACCGAATAGAATTCTAGTATAAGGGACTCTTCTTACTAATTCAGCACTCAACAAATATTAATATGCTTAATGTACAAAGTATGAATGAATGTAATCTGTTTGCCCTAACTATAAATAATTCTATTTTTCTGTCTGTCCATTCATCGCTTCACCTATCAGCGGTATATCCATATTGGTGAAACTCATAAAGGAAGTATACAACCTATGATCTTGATTTAAATTTGGTTTTATCACTTGTTGAAATTTTATCCCTTGTTTTGAACAAGTGATGATATGAGTACAGTTGGAGTTATTCCCTTATGTGCTCAAATCTCCTTCCTTACGCTAGATAATTAACAATTTTTAAAAAATGTAACAAGCTTCGAATAAGTTGTAAAATATTCAATGTCACAAAGTCCCTTTTCATCACTTCTTGATTCAATGCATCATGAAACTCAATGATTGAATAATAGATTTATGTAATTATCATCTCTTTTAGCTAGTCAAATAATTTTTGAAAAACGTTATAGGCATACGTTTATAGTACACGAAACACAAAAATTGTTTCAATTTTTATTTTAATTTAGGCTAGATTTTACTCATATAAAAGCTTTTTAATGTGTGAAGAAGATAACAATTTTTTTTCTAGCATTAAAACCAATCATGAATTCTGAAACAAATTACCTATAGCTAAACATTAAAAAATGCGTTCCTCTGTTTTTTATCTCATTCTTTCACTTTGTTTTTCGTAGCCTCTTTTTATTTAAGGAAAAAATATTGCAGGGACATAATTCAAAGCTAAAACCCAACTTATTTTTACTTCCTTGTACGAACTAAAGGAAGTATTGTAATCGCGAAAAATGTCGATTTTCAGATTTCAACGGAAATATGGCGTGACGTCTGTTCGTAAGTAGCTCGCATAACTCAGAAACGATTAGCCATACATTTTGAAATTTTGGACTTAGAATTGGTTCAATATATAGTTGTGCACGTTTCCTTTTTATTGCAATCGACTGGCCCAAAAAATCAGACCTCTAAAAGTCAGACCTCCAAATAAAGCGGGGTTTCAATTTTTAAGCATTTGGATTTTTGATTTTTTCTAAACTGCAGTATTAAGCCCTCGTAGAGAGCTTTTCAAAGATATATCTGAAGTGGTACTTATTTTCATTTTTTCCAGAGTTATAGCCAAATAAAATTTAAATTAATGAAGAAATATTTGGATCTTACAAGGGGAAGGCAAATTGGTTCAAATACGGCTTCATTTACTATATACATTTTTTAAATTTTTATTTATTTTTAAATTTAAATATATTGATTTATTAATAATTATTAATTTCTGATTGTCAAATTTTTTTAACAATAAATAATAATTCAACAATAACAAAAACAAAATCAGACTTAGTCTTTGACAGTTGTTCATTACTAAACCTGGCCATTATGGCTTCTATTTGAGGACTCGTTCTAGACTGGCGATTTATTGATTTAAAAAAGTTCAAACAAACTCATCGAATGAGCAAGGACTCTAGGCCCCGAGACAAGAGAAATCTATACTAAATAAAAAAAGGTTTATTGTTAATTTAGTAGATTTATTGAATCACTAGTAACATAGACCACCATTCTTTATTAATAGAAAAAAAAACAACTTAATCCATAGATATCAAGCTATCACAGAATTTTCTTTTTAAAAAATAATATTTTTTTTTGAAAATTCGGTCCATAACAAACAAAACCAGCACTCTGTCCATAAATTCGATCTTAAAGTCATACTCTAAACAAAACCAAAATAATGTCTATATTTTTTCGAATTAATAATTAAAAGTATATTTACTGAAAACTTCCTTACTGAAGTCCCTTAAAGTTCTTTATTATTCCAAGTGAATTCCTATGAAAATTTATGAATAAAACTTATTAAAAACTTACTAAAAAGATAATCGATTTTGTATTACAAACAATTATAGAGTAGGTGTTTTAGAATCCTCTATTATACTTGTTTTCGGATTTACACTTTTTTTTATTGATCGATACATTAAGGTATGATGAAAGAAAATGTTTTGAACAATTATTTAAAGGCAAAATGCAATTATTTCTTAGTTATCATGCTTTATTAATGATTATGTTTAATGTTTTTTGGTTTATTTAACTACTTTTTTTTCTAAAACAACTACTTAGTCAAAATGTAGTGGAATTATTTTGAATTAATTATATAATTTTCAGATAAATATTATATTCCTTTTATAAATTTGTTATTTAAATTTGTCTTATTAATTATATCGTATTTCTTATTTTATTTTATAATTATTATTTAATCCTTTAAAACGATATTTCTACATCTACTGGTTTGAAATCAGAATACTTTATATTTCATTAAAAGCCAGGAATTATTATTTAAATATAAATAGTTGCCATCTCCTTTAAAAAGTATTCCGTTTCTGAAATTTACCATTAAAATATTTTTATCAATAACTTTTCAGAAAATATTCTATCATTATTGAAACGATGTAATATCTCCATTGGAAGAAATTTTATTATTTACAATGTATTCTGAATACTGGGAATAATTTTGTTTTAAATTTAAAACCATGGAGAGAAAGTAAACTCTCAAAAAACCGTAGTTTGCTTAGTTATATTATTTTTAAATTTTAATTAAATTTTAAGGAAAAAATAACAAAATATATTAGACACAAACCATTAATTAGTAAAAAATTTAACGATGACGTGATTTCTACCTTAATCTGGAAGTTTATTTTTTGCTTTATACAAATATTCATTATACTATTTAAACTAATGTTAACATAATCGCATCATTACGTAAATTACACTAATGTTGGCTAATTCTCATGTAGATAGTTTAATAAATACATAAGTTGCTTATTATTACCCAAGATATTGATTGAATCCTATGATATAAGGTGCCATTACGTACCTTCTGGTGATTAATGACGTTTCAAAATCTAATAAAGTTTTTCTTTTGCTTTATTGACGTTAATATTTAATCGTTCTCTGACTATGATAATTTTTCATTTTTAACATTAAAAAAGATATTTTAGTTTATAGCTAAAATAGTAATTTTATAAAATAACTAAGAAAATAAATAATTTACAAAATATATTATTATAAAACAATATTATTTACAGTTTATACAAATAATAATGACGATATTTTATCTTCAATATATACAGGTGTAATATGATCGTAGCATTTAATGGCGAAAGAAGCAATAATATTTAATAAAGGTTACAGTAGTACAATGTATAATTTTAGCTTGCTATAATAGATCAGTATTATAGTATTTTGAATAAAAAAACAAATTTCTATAATTTGGACAACAGATCACCATTCTGATAGTCATTCATATTGGGTTGCTACTCATCGTTTCATGACAGCGAATACTACGTGTACAATGAATATTTATACTTATAAAGGATATAATGGTACTTTTAATTAATAAATTAATCCATTATTAAAGTTTGAATAATCTGGCTAGGAATTGGTATATCAAATTCAGTAAATTACCGGCATAAGAACGTATAAAAGTAATGCTTGGATCTAAACCGGCAGTTCTCCGGTGTGATTCCTCGCTGAGACTTTCACCCTTCAACTCATCTGTCTCATATGTTTTGTTAAAATGTTTTTGTAATACACCTGAGTTAGTAACTGATATATTAAAAAAAGAAACACATAAGCTATTGCTTATGTTTTGTACGAATTATAATTATTGGCAATTCCCTTTTGAAAACTTGATAAGAGATATTTTATTTATATTACTGATATAGGTCTGTGTTGTACTTATTTGGCTATTTATAAAATCATCTCAAGCTGTTTAGTTTCATTTAAAATTAATCGGACCTTTTACACTTATGTTTTTTTTTAATTCGAACTAAGACATCTCGTTAGTAGTTGTTTAGCTTCATTTTTCTCTCACGCAACGCAACTGTAGCTTTTATATTACCCTATTCTCCAGCACGTAGTTCCATTCTCTTAGATTAAATTCTGAGCTCCTATAAAATTTCAACAGTCATCTATTAATTAATTACACAATTGTTTGTGTGTTGTGGTGTGTAGTATAATTTAGATCAATAGTAATGTCTGAATTCTCCCATAATACTCTGAGGAAGTCCAGTATTTCAGTAATTATTGGATGATTCCACTAACTCCATGAAACTATTAAACATAAAGATTGATACAAACAAAAAGTATACTTTCCTTGGTCTTACAAAATGCGTATATTGTTATAAAATTGGAGTAAAAGAAATTTAGATATGTAATTAACTAAACAGTTAATTTTTTTATGAAAAAATCTATAAAAACAATTTCGTAGAAAACCATCAATTACTAAGAAATAAATAAAAATATCATAATGTTATTTTTTTATTAGTGAACTACAATGGCACAATTTAAATTTCTTTGTATACATATATATATATATTTTTTTATCAGATGTTTACGTTTTTATTCTGTTTTCAAGAACATAAACAATAAAGTTAAAGGAATGACGGAAATGGAAATGTATTTGGGTAAAACACAAAACCAAGAAGAAATATTTTCTCAGATATTAAGTAAATTGAATAGAAATGTTGTTTTTTTCTAAAAGAATGAAAAAGGAGTAGTAATTTGAAAGAAAAGTTTAAATCATTTTATTCGAATTCGGATAATGGGTTTGTTTGTTTCGTCCGGTATGAGTATTGTAGGCAGATCTGATTTTAGAAAGCATTCTAATGTTAAAAATATATGTGTGTTTTTAATAAAAGCTGTTTCAGACTCTTTATTATAGATAAAGTTTTCTGTTTGCCAGTTCTAGTAATTGGCTTTTATGCCTGGCGGTCAAACATGGAAAATCGTTCAATTTTCGCTCCCAAGAGCACCTTGCACTTTGATGATGAGATAAACTGCCTATCTTTTATAACCAACCCTTTTTGTGCAAATAAAACGAAAACTTTTTATTGACATATAATCTTCCTTACAGCTTACCGAAAATATTATATTGTAACTTAGGTTATATGAGCTACAAAATACTAAAATAGCTACAGTTTTATATGTTTAAACAAGTTGTAATTATGAGTAATAAATTTGGGTTTTGTTTTTATTTATCTGTTTAAATATATAGAACATAAAAAAATGTACTTACGTTGTAATTATATACAAAAAATATAATCATATATAGAAAAAATAAAAATATTAGTTAAAATTATGTTACTTAACTCAAAAATTACTACTCATTAATAGTAAATGAAACAAAATTTTCAAAAACCGAATTTGAATTGTAATAATTCTTTTTTTTAATGAATATATAACAAAATTTATATAATAATTTCATGTATTTGAGAGGGAGGATACCTAAACAAATTCATCTTTGAAATTTTTGTTTGCATTTTTTATTACTAGC
Organism: Zanna intricata; assembly: GCA_010016005.3. Taxonomy (NCBI): domain Eukaryota; kingdom Metazoa; phylum Arthropoda; class Insecta; order Hemiptera; family Fulgoridae; genus Zanna; species Zanna intricata. Next base: position 3,464 of record JAAAKQ030181424.1, on the reverse strand, counting down.
TCATTGTATAATATCCTAAATATTTAAAAAGACTGTATAATTATTTATTTTAGTGTGTAAAAGAATATAATTTTGAATATACTGGAGTAAATTCTTCTTATTTTGTTTGATATAAACTGTTACATCAAACACTGTGTATTACCTTAGTGTTTTTATTATGTTACAGAATCTTTAAAATTACTTCACTCTGTAAAAATTTCGTTTGGCAGCGTAGTTTTGTAGCCTAATAACTTTGTTATTTTAACAAAATACCATCATGATGCACTCATAATAAAATAGAAAATTTTTTTTTTTTAATTTGAAAGGAGAGTAAAGTTTTCAAATCTTTCTTTCAAAAACCTGTTAATAAGACTTCTCATCAAGGAAAATACCGAGAGTTAAAAAGAGATATCAAAATGACTGTATAAGAAAAACAATTACAGATTCATGCATAAAAGATACAGATTCATGCAGTCGATTAAGTGGAGATCATACATTTTTGGTAGCAAAAATAAAACTAGTATTCAAGAGAGGGAGAAAAAAATGAGGTTTTAAAAACTGACAACTTAAAATTAGTATAGGGAAGATGTTTATATTAGGTATTGAAGTAAAAAATACAAAAGGCAACAGTGCATCCCAACCCCGTAGAGGAAGACACACATCTTGTGACTTTCCGGTGGCCACACCATTCCTCCCGTTCCTAGCCTTTATGGGCTTTACTGGGAGTCGTCTTATTGACCCTCGAACTGATTATATATCACAATCATCATCCTGGCCTCATTTAGAATGCCACCGATGTAAATGCCTCGGTAGACGTTTACAGGCAACAGTGCAAATAACTCTGGGTGAGTATGAAAGATTGTATAATCTTGATTTAATTAAGGGAGAAAGAATAAGAAGCCGTTAATTACCAAAAGATAAGAGGAAAATAAAAATGAGAAGAAAAATTGGAATCCAATACCTAACAAAGTGTTTCATAGAAAGAAATAATTATTAACTAGTAATATGGAATTATGATTTAAGAAAAAAATCATGTTAATGTTATTTCGTTTTAAAACAATTTCTGTTGGATATGAACCATGCACGCTAATAAAAAGTAAAAATTAAAAGTATTTACAATGGAGTCAGTATAGATATCGTAGAAGATTAAATGGTCTGATAGACTGTGGTTCCGGAGGTTAAACAAAAAAAAAAAAACGATAGACTGACGAATGAAATATTGAGGATAGTTAACCTAAATAGAAGTTAATCAAACAATTTATTAAAGAAATGGCAACTATTTTTAACTTACGATTGAAAAAGAAGGGTTAATTAAAGTAGAATTAAAAAAAATTGGTAGAACATACAAAGAAGGCAGTAAGAAAACGATTAAAGATTGTAAATGAATGAGAACTAATAAAAACACAAATATGTAACTGGAAGTAGAAGAAAATAAAGACGCGATATGGTGTAAGGAATCTGCCTCAGAGCAAATGATGATGGGATTACGAAGTTCCATATTACTTATATAAAAATGAAAAACTATGTAAAGAGAAATTAATTTTGTTACCAACTTAGAAAAATAAATTAATTGTAGCATATATTTTTTGATTTTTTTTGTTGTCACGGTTTTAGTCCTTATATTTTTCCTAATAAGTGAATAACTATGGTTCTTCAGTTTTACATCAATTGTGATCATGCACTGACAGTATTGATAACATATAGAAAGTTTGTTTTATTCGCAAACTAAGTATATTATAATGCTAATAAATGATATCTCTCTCATGATTCATATTTAGCAATATCCCTATTGGAAGATAAAAAATTGATTTAAAGATTTTATTGTAAAAACATTTACGAGTAGATACTCTTTACAATTTGTTTATAGAACCGTAAGATTTTTTTCTTCTAAAACAGTGTATTAATAACAGGTGTATTGTAAAAAGACTGGTGTAAGTGATCCGAGTAACGAATTCCAGCCAATTAAAAAGAAAGTAGTAGAAAATATAATAATGGGAGGAATCCCATTATTATATACAGAAAGAGGATAAAGAAACCTTTTTAATAAAGGTAACAGGTCCGTTTAACAATCGTCCTTTGTAATACTCCCACTGACACATCTAAACAAATGTTGTTTCGTGAGAAGAGTTAATGGGCCAAGGTTTGGAATTTCATTGAAAAATGTGAGAGAGGACGATATTTCAAGCTTCGAGTTGGATCTGAAAATTTTCATATAGAGACAGTAATTCAGTTATTAATATAAGACAATGCTCCGAGTATTGTAGTATCTGAGTGTACTTTAATCATTCAAGAATTTTTAATAAAATTTAAAATGAATTATAATTAGTTATTTTCTTGAAATACTTAAAATTAAATGTTTCTGTATAACATGGAGTTAATGTAAAACTTCGGAAAATAATATTGAAGATAATTTTTTAAACATCAGGTCTTCAAGTTTCCCTAAACAATTTACACGTAATCTGAAAAATCTTGATTTTTTTAAAGTATATTTCACGTTAAACAATTAAATTCGGCAACTGAAGTAAAATTAAATAGCTGAGATAAAATGTAGGCTAAGTGAACATCTTTTCCTCACAATTTTTTTATTTGCAATCGGTTCCGAGGTAGGAATCATAAGTAAATCGTACTACAAAAAGTATATTACGAGGGCTATCCAACTAACACTCAATAAAACACAATAAAACGTATGCACATAAAGATGTAAATGAAATACATATATTTATGTATAAAGTGTTCATATATATAAACACACTTGCACTGAATAAGACCACATAGGTGCAAGAGTTCACAAAAATGTAATGAAAGAGAAATTATAATATCATTAAAAAATAGACAAAGAAAAACAAATAATAATACAATAATTTCATGGAGATAAATAGAAACATGGTAGGGCAATCAAGGCATAAAACAATATTAATTACATGAACTATATCGACGGGAGTTTTCCCAAGCCAAATGAAACGAATAGCCACCTGGATTCTTTGACATTAGATTAGGTATATCACAAGGCTTCATCATAGAACCAGCCCTGCACTCAATTTTTACTGCCGACTTTCCAGTTCAGGAGCATGTCGCCTTCACTTCATTTTGCTGATGATACAGCAGATCCTGTTAATGAAAACCCACAATTAGTATACGGAATATGTTAGCGTGTTGGCTAAACTACTAGCCGTGCGAGGATAATTGGTAAATTAATTAACAACTAAAATACTCTGGTAAGGATGAAAAAACTGTATAATGAACTAAAGTTTATAGCAACAAAAGGAGTTAACAAATAAATAGTTTTTAAAATTGAAAACAACAGTGAATTCGATAAAGAAAATATTTAACAAAAAAGGGAGGTATTAAAATTATTATTATATTTATATATATGTATGTAGTTTAACGTTTTTTAACTTTTAATAATACAAAAGAAATATGAAATGTCACAAATTAATGTGCTTAAATTACAACAGTTATTTCGTAAATGAAAAACAAAAAAATCT
>JAAAKQ030181380.1:0-12270 GCA_010016005.3 Zanna intricata | reverse complement strand
GTGGGAAGAAAAGCTGCAGAGGCTAGGGCCGTGGGGACGCCAACCCCGAAAGTCTTAAAGAATAAGACTCCCCGTCGGGGGATGGAGAAAATGTCCGAAAGCGCTCGGATATTTATATTAAGTAAGTGGAAATATCATTCTATAAGGAAAATATTATAACATTCTAGTGTACTTTATTATAATATAAATTATTTTTAATCCTAAATTACCCGGTTCAACAACAAACATTTAAACAAGTACAATCAATCTAACAAAACTGCCTCTTAATATATACAAAAAAAAAAATTATCTTCATGAAAACAATACCAAAAATAATAATTATATTTGATTCTATTGCTGATTCTAATGTATGTGATTATTCATTTAAAAGGACTAATCGATTACTTAAGAAATCAATTTATAATATAATATATTGTAATGGTTAATTAAATAATTTTATAATAAAAAATAAAATGGTTTTCTTTATTACATAAATGTTAGAAAACTTTTACATTTTAATAATGAATATAATATTTTTTACATTATATTATTATTCTATTTCTGTAAAGTTTGTATTATTTGTATTATCAATGTCTTCTAAAATTTCTGTAATACATTTTTTTAGATTAATATTTTTAATATATTTACTTTTTTTTCTTATTCTTCACAAATATTTTGCTATGTTATTTTTACATTGAATTTAAAATATTAAATATTACGTTATTTATTTTAAAATTACTTTTATATAAACAACTTAATAAACATTTCAAAACGTATAGGTATACACAATCATATCTACAAAGCAACGCACTCCAGAAAACTACAATAGTCTTTCTATACCGTATTAATGTGTATGTATATGCTTACCGGTATACAGAAAGAGAGAAAAGAACGGAAGAACGAAAGATATGTGGAATCGACGTCTTTCTTATATATTGATGTAAACATATATGCGCACATGCGTAAGTATACAGAAAGAGAAAGAGAAAAAGAGAAATGTATCGGGAATCACCGACGGATCATTGATGTGCCTTTTCTCCCGCCTCTCATTCTATATTCATATTATACGTATATACGTCTAAATTCTCGCTCCATATTTTTCTCTCCTATATATATGCTTAGCGTTCTCATGACGATTTTTGATTACGAGTCAGTTATTTTTTTTCCATGTAAAAGTCTATCATAAAAGTGACCGGCACAACGCGACAAAAAAGTTTTTCACTTCAATAAAATTAAATTTTGATTCTCATCAGTAACTATATTCCAATATAACAAAAATGTAAGGTCTCTTTATTCTATTTTTCTTAAATAATTAACTTTTAATCAGTTCTTCTTACATAGCAATCGAATACTGAGTAAAATACTGAAATTTTTTATTTTTACGTTTAACTGAGTTTCTGACATATTTATTGCCTTCCCTAATTACATATAATTAACTTGCTTTTCTAACACACCCTTTCGTCTTGGTTTTAATGCTCGAAATATCTAATCTAAACTCCGCTAAATCACACCTTTCATTCTTAATTAATACATTCAGACAGAATCCGCTCTCTAATATTCTTTATTTTTTTTATTTAATAAAATAAAGCCTGAAAAAAAAATTAAAATAACAACCAAAATTAAATGGTCGCAATGATCTTATATTTAGAAATCATCGTAAAGCATTTAATAAAAATCGGTTGATTCAATTTTAAAATATCAAGAAAAACGATAATAACTGATGAAAAAAAGATTAAGATTAAATAGCTTGACTTTGAATGCAATTCTCTAAATACATGAACGAAGGGACAAAAAAATAAATGGAATATTTGTTAGTAAAAGAATTCAAAATTTGAGTCCAAGAAAGAAAAAAACTTTAAAAATTAAAATATTCTTTAAAATTCAAACTTTGAACTATTTTTACGACTAATAACATATGAAACCTATTATGTTTAGAGGCCAGGTCATAATTAACACACTAAAAAAACCATGGATGCGTCTTTATTACTAACATGTATAAGGATTTTCTGCCATTCTTTTTGTCCTACCCTACTAAAGGACATTTGTATGTATGTATGTCTGTCTGTCTGTGTATATGTCCGTACCCCAACCCCGCAAACGCGAAAGATTGCCACATTATAAGTTTCACTTTTTTTCTTACCTTACCAAGAAGAGCGAACTGCGGAGAAGAGCCCAGCAGCCAACGGCAGCTAGAATAAGAGATTTTCACCCCAGCAGCCCACGTAATCGTCGTCGTGTGGGTCGTGTCGTTTCGACAGGGACCCTCTTCGTGGATCCCTTTCGAAAGGTTCACTTTTTTCCGTGAGCCTTTCGGGGCCATAGGTGAAGGTTTACGGTATTAAAACAAACTTACAACCAGTTTTATGGAAAGGCAGGTTTTATGGAATAAAGAAAAAAGAAAAAGAAGATGCCGACAAAGAAGAAGGAAATATGAACCACGCCATGATGAGGTTCCAGCAGACAGAGCCCAGCAAAAACCCTGCTGGAAGGGCAGCGGCAGCCAAACTGAAGAAGATGCCAATCTTCTCCACATCTATTAACAATTTTCCTACCCACACTTACAATTTACTTCAGTCAGCACATGCGACTCCTTCCGGAAAGGGGAGAAGCATTGCTTCCGCCAAATACTAGCGCCCTGAAATTCCTGCCAGTCTGAAAGGCGCTAGCATCGTAAGGATTTCAGTGGAAGAACTGAAAGGGAATCACGCCGGGAGCGCCGAGCAGTTTCACGCCCAGCCTTCCGAATTCAGCCCCAGTATTTCTCCAAACGCCCAAAGGAACGAAACGCAAATACAAAATTCGTCCAGAAAACTAAAACTATAATCTAAAACCGCCAGTTAAAAACAATGAACCGCCCAATATAAAGAAAGATACAGAAGCAAGGGACATCAGTCCAGGCTCTGCAAATTGTAGGCAGGAAATGGAAACTCCCGCCATCCTTGTATTCCGTTCTGTTTCGTATATGTCCATTCCCATTAGCCGGATTATACCGATTACTAGCGGAAAATCCGTTAATACATGTCTCATGTGATCAGGTGTATTAATGTTATGTTATTATATATTTATTACTTGTTATTTTTTATACATATAATAAATATTTATTTCCTTAATCGATATGTATGCGAACATATGTTAATATAGTTTTTTATTTATGTGACTGTTTTTCTTCGTAAAATAATGAACTGTAACCAAAAAGTAATTATTCAAATTAGCCATGATACGACTGGTAAATTGTTTCTTTTGACCATCCATCATCATCCTTTTCTGATTTAATTTAATATTCATATTCAATATTCATCGAATATTCATTTTAATTTAAAAAAAGCAACTGCTAAAACTTTTTTTTATTATTATTACTGATGTTTTAATTCATGTTTTCTATTATTATTTAATACTGAATGTTTATTAATTTTAAATATATTTGTATAGTTCTAATTAGAGTCAACTACAGAGTACTTTGACTGAATTGTATAGTTTTTCTTTTAAGGGCATTCTTATTCAGATAACATTAAATATCTTCTTTTTTTTAAGAAGTATTAATGGATTCTTTTTTTTTACTAAGTGTATGAAATTAAAAATACTAGTTATTATTGTTTCCGAAATTTACCAGAAGCAGCAGTAGCTAGGAGAAAAATAACCAATAAGCGAAAATCGATGCAAATTATCCACATTGGGCAATAAGTACCAGTAAAGCGTATTTAGGATGAAGTAAAGTGTTATTTTTTTTTGCTAAATGTGAAAGAAAAAAATTCGAACAGTATATAATAATCAGTCAGAAGTTTTTTTTTTTAATAGTTTTCTTCAATTTTTTTTCATAAACATTTTAGTTACGAAATGATGTCAGAATGAATAAGACAATTTTCAATTATTTCTTTTTTATAATTTTCATAAAAGATAATAATATTTTCTTGTGTTTAAATATATTTAAAATAATCAGATTATTTTAAAATTTTCCTTGATCAACTTTCATCATAAAAAAAAAAAAACATTTTTACGTAAGAGATAATGAATTTTGGGCACCTAATAATCCCATTCAGGGACGCCGCCAGCCAGCGCAACCCTTCCAGAAGCCTAGTACGGAAGGCATGCCGAAGGCACGTCGGGAGAAGCTAGTATGTAATAACGCAATACTAAAACAACTAATTAATTCTGTTGTTGGTTATATGTAAAATTTAATCCTGAATTAAGATTAAAATAACGTTTTACCTTTCATAACATCAATCATTTTCTAACCAATCTTGATATTTATGCTTCCATTCTTCCTATTTAATATAATCTTGTAAAGTTAGATCACGATGATAACCTTTTTCATTATAATAAGTATAACGAACAGAAATAACATCCCAAGAGCCATCCGGAAGTATGACAGGCTTCTGAAAAAAAAACTTTTGTAAAAAAAATTCGAAATAAAAGACTTAATAAGCGAAGAGATGTTCTTAAATTAATATCTAAAACATACTACTAAATCTAAGTCAATTTGTAAAATCGCAAAGCATAGATTTATTTTTATAATTAAAAAAAAAAATTTGCTGGTTTTGACAGGAAAATTATAAACTACTTAGAAGAATAATTAAGAATGTAAGTGTATGCAAGTAAAGAGTTAGGTAAAAAAAAAAAGAAGACCTTATGCAACATTGAGTAAAATATTGAGATATGGGATCCATTCTGTTCTTAGGGGAAAGTTTTGAGATATAAAGCCTGTAAGACGCCTATCTTCTTTCTGCAGGCTGATTTTTACTAAAATTGAACTCCATTAATTTCCCATGTACAGAAATAATCATTATTGCCAAATTATATCCAAATCGGCCGATTACGTCCGAATATATCAAACAGAAATTAGATACATGAGAGTACATACACTTATACCTATGAATGTGCATCCTTCCGGAAATGCTCAATAATATAATTGTGTTTCACTTCATTGTACGAAATAAAGTATCATGATCGGTTAAAATTTCGGTTTTTTTTTAAATTTCAATGGAAATATCCATTTAAACCATCCTTGAATACATCTGACTAATTTCGGGGTGACGTATATACGTACGTATCTTACATAATTCAAAAACGATTAGACGTAGGATGTTGAAATTTTGAATTTAGGACTGTTGTAATATCTAGTTATGCGTCTCCTCTTTTGACTGCAATCAACTGAACTAAGAGTGTCCATAAGAAAAGCTCAATATCCCCAATAATTTAGATTTTGGGCTTTTTCTTTCTTTCTTTTCTTTCTTTTAACTGATGTAATAAGCCCTCAATGAGATTTTTTCAATGATATATCAAAAGTGGTACCTGTTTTCATTGGTTCCAGAGTTATAACCAAATACAATTTTAATTAATCAAATATTTGAATCTAACAAGGGAAAGCACACCAGTTCAAATCAGATTTCATCTCGTTCTTTTATCAAATTTTGTTTAACTTTTTTTTTTTAATTTAAATATATTTATTTAATAATATTTATTAACCCGCTATTGTGAAAAAAAGTTTTACAATAAATAATTATTCAATAATAATAATAATAAAAACGTATATATGAATGTGTAAAATGTATATATATGTAAAAAAATATACAAATGTATATATATATAAACATCAGAAAAAGAAGTTATCAATGAAATAAAATTTTATGGACTTTTAAAAATACGTATATGTCATTTAACAAGCATTATTACATACGTGTGTATGTAATAGAGTTTTTAACCTCCAGATCCACGTCAGATTTTTTAGTTAGAAGCTTATGAAACGTCAAGATCTTCTTGACGTTAAAAAACGTCAAGTTTTTATGAAAAATATTACTCGTTTATTATATTGTATATGAATAAAGTATTAAAGCTAGCAAGGAAATAAAAATTAACTTTTTAAATTGATTTCAGAGAATAAATCTGGTTTAAAATTATCAATTACTTGAATTGACGTTGAATTTGTAAATTTTCTGTATTGATACAGAAAATTCCATATAACAAAAAATATTTTATTAGTTATTTAAAATATTCCAAGTTAAACTATTTAATCTGCTTATTAAGTAATTTAAATCCATCCGATACCATCTTACGAGTATCTTTAAGTCTTTCTATCTGAATATAATACTTCCATTTCTCATTTTTATTTAACTTAAAAACAACCAAGGAACGTTATCTGCTTCACTGAATGCAACCTTTGACTTTAATAGTATCATTTTTCTTACGTTTTTGAATGAAATAATATAATTAAAATTTTAGAAATCGTAAAGCTGAAATGTAGAAAAGGAAGTTCTTTGAAATCTTTATAAGTATCCTACATCTGTGATGAGAAAAGATGAAGAGTAGAAAGCTCTTAATTCAAAAAAATGTAAGAAATGATGTAATGTCTATCCTTTGCTTTTCATTTTAAGTACAAAAGAAATAATTAATTAATTATTTAATTTAAGGTAATTTTTACAGCAGTATAAAATTTTAGAAAATAAATAAAAAAATAATAAAAACGATATTAACATTTTTTAATAACGTTATTAATATTTGTTAAAAACAAACATTTATTACAATAAATACTGAATGCATACGGTTTTTAAACAAAAGAAGTAAATTGTAAAATAAAATAGGATAATGACCTAAATAATAATACGGAAGAAGAAAATACCACATTAAACCAAAGATTTATTATTTTAACAGTGCAAAAAAAAAAAGGAAAAAATGACGTTTTATTAAAAATGATATCTATTTTTTTTTTTTTTTTTTTTTTTTTTTTTTTTTTTTTTTTTAGGAAGAACCTTTCATGTAGAAGTAAGTTTGATTGCACTGACAATATAAATATAAATTATTAAGAAAAAAAAATTCAATTCATAAAATATGAAGATGTCTTATAGCCGAAAGAGCTAGAAGTATATTATCGTTTATTGTATTTAAAAAATTAAAAACCCGATTTCTGACTTTTTAAATTAATAAAATCTGAAGATATCTTACAGCCTAAAGCGCTACAAATATTTTATAGTTTTTTGAATGTATTTTAATAAAATTGCGGAATTTTTCGCGTTTTAAAATTCATAAATGTATGAGTATTTCTTACAACGGAAGGCACTAAAAAGTTTTTTTTTTACTGTTTTACGTAACTTTTGCAATCAAAATCGGAATTTTTTGTTTTTCAATTCATGAAACCTAAGATGTCTTACAACAGAAAGCGCAAGATATATTTTATCGTTTTTCGTGTGTTTTTTAATTAAAATATGAAATTTTGACGTTTGTCAATTTATAAAAGCAAAAGGTATCCTAAAAAAATCGAAGCGCGGGAAGGTTTTTCATCATTAAAAATATTATACAGCCCTAAAATTATTTCACAGTCTTTCGAATGTTTTTTAAATTAAAGTACGGAATTTTTTCCGATTTTTCAATCGCAATATCTGAAGATGTATAATAGCCGAAAGCGCAGGAAGTTCTTGAACGTTTTTCGTTTATTTTAAAATTAAAATACAGAATTGTGAGCGTTTTTAATTTAGAAAAACTGAAGATGTCTTACAGTCAATACTATAACTGAATATGAAAGCGCAGGAAGATTTTCACCTTTTGTAAATTAAAATACGGAAGAGTCGGCGTTTTTCAATTTATAAAATCTGAAGGTGTTGTGTGATCGAAAGGCTAGAAATATTTTTGTTGTATTTTGTTAATTTAAATAAGGAATTTTTTGTAATTTTCTATTCATAAAATATGAAGATGTCTTACGGACGAAAGCGCAGTAAGTTATTTCTCTTTTTCGTATTTTTATAAAATTAAAATACGGATTTTTTCGAATTTTTCAATTAATTAAATTTGAAATTGTCTTAAAGCTGAGAGCTCAGGAAGTTTTTTTTATTGTTTTAATTTTTTTTTTTTAATTTAAAATATCGAATTTTTCACGTTTTTCAATTCAGTCAATCTGAACATGCCTGACTGAAAGTTAGAAGTTTTTGAAAAATAAATTGAATCCGAGAACCTTTTAAAGCTATATGTAAATTTTTTACGTACAATTTTTTTCCACTAAATAAGTAATCTGAATGACGCCATAGAACTTCTTTTTTTTTTCAATCATACAGTTCATTCAAAGTGTAAGGAGCCAAAATCATTGTAGCTTCAACATTATCAAGAAAAATATAAATTTTGGCTACTGTCAAATACATGACTGTAACTCTATAATTGACAGTTGTTGAATACTGACGTGGCTTTCAAAGTTATTTGGATTTCATATAAATAAATTATTATAATAATACTATTTTCATTTTATTATCATTATAATTTATTATTATTGGGTAAAACAATATTTATTACATTTAAATTAATGCTAATGAATATAACATAACAAGAACTGATACTATTAGCTGGCGCCAAATGGTGTCATATATCAAGTCGTAGTTTTTATAATATTAGCTTTTTTTAAACTGGTTTTCACGGAAATATGAATTAATTACTATTACAACAAACATGTTGTCAGCAAAGGTTACAACACAAAATTACATTAATTTAATACATAAATAATAACTGCAAGTAAAAAAAAAAAAAAAAACTAAGTTAATAACAGATTATGCGTGTAAAACTACTCTCACAAAGATTTTAATTTAGACTATTGCGTGGTAACATTTTTGTACCAATTAAGAATCGATTCAAAAAAAATAAAATAAATAAGAACAATGCAATTCTAATTATACAACAAATTCATTACTTAAGATGGTAGAATTTAATTAACAAAATTAACGTTCAAAGAAATGTTAAGAATTCAGTTTACATATGTGTTAGAAAAATCCGTGAAACAGGAATAAAATCTAAAATGCTTATTAAAAAAAAACTGTTGTCCAACAGTTGAAATAATCTAAAAAAAAATTTGTATTATTTTTATTCCAGTCTGGAAAAAAATCAAGACTTATGCGAAATAAACCCTCCCGGAGGGCCTAGCGTGGAAGGTGTGCCATAGGCACGTCGGGAGAAGCTAGTATGTAATAACATAATACTAAAACAACTAATTAATTCTGTCGTTGGTTGTATGTAAAAATGTAATCCTGAATTAAGATTAAAATAACATTTTATCTTTCATAAAATCGTTCATTTTTTAATCAGTCTTCATTTTTATACCTCCATTCTTCCTATTTAATATAATCTTGTAAAGTTTGATCACGATGATAACTTTTTTCATTATAATAAGTATAACGAACAGAAATATTATCCCAAGAGCTATCCGGAAGTGACGATAGGCTTCTGAAAAAAAGATCTTTGTAAATAAAATTTCAGAATAAAATACTTAATAAGCAATGAGATGTTCTTAAACTAATAACTATAACATATTACTACATCTAAGTCAATTTGTAAAATTAAACGATTGATTTATTTTTATAGCCTTCTGGAGTAGGGACGTGCCAGCTGGCACGTCCTACAAGCGTCGTACAAACGTCCTACAAGGGTACAAGCATCCTACAACGTCCCCACAAGCTGGGAATTGCCCTTTATGATCCAAGGAGGATCTTGGTGGGGGGGCTCGTCTGCAGGGGCCCGACCTGGTGTGTGTAGGTTTACCTGCTGCCATGGCACTAGGGACCGACTAACGACATACCGAAAGGTGGTTCCAGTCGCCCTCGATTGTTAAAGATGATAAGAAAAAAAAAGATTTATTTTTATAATTAAAAAAAAAATTTGTTAGTTTTGACACGAAAGTTATACTTAGAAGAATAATTAAGAATGTAAGTGTATGCAAGTAAAGAGTTAAGTAAAAAAAAAAAGAAGACCTTATGCAACTCTGAATAAAATATTGAGATATGGGATCCATATTATCCTTTGAGGAAGGTTTTAATATACGGGACCAGTAAGACGCCTATCTTCTTTCTGCAGGCTGATTTTGAGTAAAATTGAAATCCATAAATTTTCCATGTATAGAAATAATCATTAAGCCAAATTTTATCCAAATCGGCTGATTACGCCCGAAAAACCAAGACTTATGCTAAATAAAGATTTATAAAAGAAAAAACTGACTTTAAATATTTATTCTTACTACAAAGAAATGCTTTTCAATGCTTCTTTAAATTTCAAATTTTTGAAATAGGATCCAAATCAAGGTATAATAAAATGCTGATAATTTTTTTTTAATATGGCGCCAAGTTTTAAAATTAAAAATCTGAAGAAGCATTGATAAGTGTTTTTTTTTTTTTTTAGTTGTTAAAGTAAATTTTTTGAGGTCTGTGTAAAGTTTATTTGTCAAAAATATAGGTATTTTCTTTCAGATTTAAAGGGAAAAAAATTTGACTTTTTAAACTTTTTTTTTTGTAACCCTATTTTTAAATTATTATATAGATTATGTGGTATTTTTATTTAAAATTTGGATAGGCTTCTGAAAGAAAAGCAGATGAAAAAATCTGCACATTTAGAAACAAAGATAAGGTCGAAAAAGTACGTGAGGAGTTTATTATGCGTCTGAATTAAGGCATTTTGAAATCCGGGAATATGATTTATGCTTTAACCGTGATTTCCGATCAATTTTCCTAAATAAACATTTTATATATCAAATTATATCAGATTGTAATAACGCTATGCTTTATTAAATTAAATTTACATATATAAATAAATATATAATATAAATATAAATAAATTTATATATATATATAATATAAAAATATATAAATAAATCTATATATATCAATTAATAATTTATATATATTAAGCAAAATGTCTTGAGCGATTCATAATCAACGCCCAGAAAAAACTGGGCGTTGATTATGTTTAACTGAACGTTTATGTCAACTAGGCGTTGATTTAAACTCCGATTTTGTAGGGTTAAAATAGATTTTTGAATATTTTTTAACCCGGATATATTTTTTTTAAATTTCTCAGTATTAAAAGAAGATACCAGCTTGATTGTTGGTGTGTTTAATTTTTACGTAAAACCAAATACAAATGAAGGTAACAAACGAAGAGTCGACCTGCTATTTATTGTGAGTAATCTTCATCTAAAAAATAATTTCTAGATTTTTCGAAATTCGACCTAGAAATGGGTAAAGAAAGATTTTTAAAAAATGTTTAATAATAATTACAATATTTTTTTCCATTTCCGATCTTACCAAAATCGACTGAACTAAAAATGTCCAAAAGTCCAAAAAAATCCAAATTTTTGGTGATTTTGGGCATTTCTTTCACTGCAATAATAAGTCCTCATTGAGAAGTTTTCAACGATATTTCAAAAGTGGTACTTATTTTCATTGTTTCCAGAATTATAACTAAATAAAATTTTAATTAATGAAATATTTGGATCTCGCAAAGGAAGGCACATCGATTCGAATCAGACTTCATCTCCTTATTAACCCGTGATTGTAAAAAAAAAATTACAATAAATAATAATTACAACAAAAAATAAAAATCAGAAGTTGATAGTGAAATAAAATTTTATGGACTTTTAAAAATGTTTATACCAGTATATAATTTAATAGGCATTAATACTTATGTGTATGTGTAATAGATTTAGTGAAACATCTGATTATTTAATATTAATTGAAAATTGTAATTTATTATTTTTTTTAATTGTATTTTTTTTTTTTTTTGGATTTTCGTACGTGGAAGTTATGTGATGTTCACATCAGACTTTTTTTTTAAGAAAAGGTGAGTGTACTTTTCAGTAAAGATTACAGCTTCAGAAATATAAACTCAATTATAAGTTAACATATTCCATTTTCTTAAAAAATTAATTTGACTTTCTAAAGGAGTCCTAAGAGATGACATTATAATTTATATGAGAATATATGTAAGCATAATACAAATCTAATAATGATTACAAGCTTAGAGCTTTATAAGGCGAATTAGAGAAAAACAGTACCGTTTGGTTTTCTTACAAATGAAATCAATTTTATCTTCTCATCGAGAACCTGTCTAATAAAACACTCCGAAATTTTTCTTCGTGGGCAAGGTAAATGCTACAGTTTATCACTTATGGGGATTCTATCTACGCGATGAGCAAAGTTATGTCTACCCGAGAAGCAAAATGTAACAGTTTTATTTAAAGTTAAAGGACTACAATCCATCCAGTGAAGATTGTTTGAGATTCTATCGTACTTTTTATATTTCAAATATCTAACGCTTGTAAGCCTCTTGACAGAAAAAGTTACTCACGCAAACAATACAGCCATTCTCATGAGCATTCTATCCTAGGCTTATTAATGAAATAGAAAGTACAATGGTTCTTCGTTTTTACTTTCCCGTCTAGATAGGGTTAGTTAGTGTTAGCAAAGTAACCCACCGAGTTGGTCTAGTGGTTAACGCGACGTCGCAAATCAGCTGATTTCGAAGTCGAGAGTTCTAACGTTCAAGTCCTAGTAA
>JAAAKQ030181357.1:15360-30013 GCA_010016005.3 Zanna intricata | reverse complement strand
ATACACATCATCCTCATTCATCCTCTGAAGTAATACCTTACGGTGGTTCCGGAGGCTAAACAGATAAAGAAAGAAGATAAAATATTTAATGCAGAAGTTTGTCTCATATCGGTTATGGAGTTTTCTTGTGTTAGTCTTTGTTGTGCGTGCAGTTCTGAGTTTATATGAATTTGTTTCGCGCATTTGAAATCTTTACCGTTAAAAAAAGAAAATGTATACGCCTCACATCACAGTAGAAGAGATGGAGGACAACGAAGTCGTAGGGAACAGAATAAAGTATTGAAAAGATGAGATTCTTAATAAATTCGAATGATGATTTTTTTTCTGTATTCGATTATTAAATTACTATATTTCATGGCAACACTTAATATCTTTCTAGTAGTACTGATTTTTCTAATTTTTTTTAGTTGACTGATTTTTCTAGTAGTTCTGAGTGTCGCTATTAAGTTTCTTCGACCTTCCGTCGCTTCTTTGGTCTGTCATCTACTTTATGAAAAATTAGTTTACTTTATCCGTACGTAATGTTATCCTGACCGATCCTTTCGACGGAGATTTGTAATTCGACATAAGATCACCATTATTTATCGCGAAATATATCGTAATCGTGTTTTCAAAAAGGCGATAATTCGGTTTTTTGCAAACTACAGAATTCATTTCTCGTTTATACTGTAATACCGTATTGAACGAATGAAAAATTTACGAGTAATTGTTTTGTTTCGGTTCTACCTTAATGAATACTTAAAAAAGTAGCATTTCTCCTTAACTCGGCACCCGCTGTGAAAAAGGGATCGTTAGGTTCTTGTTTAAATAAAATATACCAGGTTAATTTGTTTACTTAAATTATTTTATTTTAAAATTTGTTATATTAATTGTCGATAATAATTAGATATTATGGACAATAACTATAAATAGTATATCTATTTATATTTAAATGTTAATTTATAAAAGTGTAAGGACGGCCGATGTGCACTCATTTATTACTTACTGGCCGGACTGTTGTAAACTGTATGTACGTTTGTTTTATCATTTAGCTGGAAAATGACTTTCCTGTATCCTTTTATACGTTCAACTAGGGAGGATAAATTTATTGACACCTGATTTCAATTTACACATTTAATTAGACCTGATTATTATCGACCGAACCGATAAATCGGCGGCCAGAATTTTCTATTTATATATATATATAACATCTTAACCTATACTAATTGCAACATTAGAACATTAGAACTCTCAACTTCGAAATTAGCAAATTTGGGATGTCGCGTTAACCACTAGACCAGTCCGGTGCGCTAACATGATTGACCCATTTATTGTCTACCGCCTGTACTACACCTTAATATACACAAGCATACCCCAAAATTATAGCATCCTGCACTTTCACCTCGGCGCACTAAAACTATCAGTTGTTGAGATATATGTTAGGTCAGTTCCAAATGCTTGGTAGTTTAGCCTCGCACGGCGATTTTGATAATTGAACATCGTCTAGTCTCGCACTAGGTTCTCAAAGGTAGTGTCGATTGGTAAACATAGGTAGTGTGTCACAGGTCCCATTGTAGCTTGCACAGGTGTTCATACATTCCACACCTCGCCCAGCAAGCTCGCTAAGGAGGTGCAGAAGTCGAGGACATTTTTGGGGCGGTAGTAACAAACTTTACTATTGCTTAAGAATATTGCTAACAAACCGATAACTGTAGCAAGTGGCGGAAGGAATTTCTCTAAGTTAAAATTAATTAAGAACTTTTTTACTGCGAAATTCTATTTAAATAGATTTAATTGGTTTTAATATGATTTATGGTAAAACTTTTTTTGCTTCTTCACAGAGACAATTGTTGTTATTGACGGACAACGATTTTTTAATTTACTCTTGTTATTCATGGTATTTGTGTTGTATTTATTTTAAAAAATCTTCATTAGTTTTTAAGGGCAATAATAGCTTATCACCGACCCATTCTCTCTCATATTAAAATTATCTTTTAAATTATACAACTGTTATTTCTTATATAGCATAAATTTACTTATTTTATTTACTCTTATTTTCTTTTATAATTCTTATTTAATTTAATTTTAAAACAATCTTTACTCTATCTTGTAAGTGTTTAGTATCAGTAGAATGGTTCGTACAACAAACATTTCATTTATCAAATTTTGTGGTTAGTTAATACTGATTGGTGTAAGAAGCACAAGGAAGTAAGTTTGCGGTCTATGAAGCCGTGTGTTTTATATACACGCCTTTTATATTGAACAAAAAAAAAAACGCGCGATGTGGAAAAAAATTTAATGTAACAACAATTGTGGAGGACGAGAATTTAGAATCCACTGTTCATGGTTTGCAGCTGCGCTATCTGTACGGCTGAATTTCAACTTAGAATCGAAAAAGATTTAGGCATGAATTTCGCATTCTCTTCGCTTCATACCGTCAATTATTTATTTCATTAAAATGTGTGATCAAATTCTAAATATGTGATACATGTGTTGTTAATGTTATTGTTTTACGTGAATTATAGCATTAAGAGAATAATTCTCCAAAGAACCTAGTCACTGCATTCGTTACACATTTATTTACATACGTTCAATTCAAAGTTCTGTTTTTTCCATTATAGTGAAGTTCTTCAGTTTATTCTTTATATTAACAGTGTCAGTTACCGAGTTCTTCCTTATTCTTGTTAACTATGTCACCTTGAGGTCGTTAAGTTATTAAATCGAAAATCAACGCCTCGATAAGTTAATTACAAATAAATTCGTGCAGATTGAACATGTGTTAATTTGAGTAGGTTATGAATGACATAACCTCACTTTGTATTTTGTTCCTCGTTTCAGCTATATGCGAATTTCTCCCCATTAATAGTGTTCTGTTAATAAAAAATATTTAAATTATTCTGAGGAATATTTTCTTGTATGCATCTCTAATTGTCTGGTTCTTTAATTTTATTTTATTTGGTCTGTCCTGAATAACTTTATACTATTTTCCTCTGGGTGCTTAGTTACCTCTGTGAAAGTTTTGGTTTTTGAAATAAGTGTTAATATTTTGATACTGTTCATTTTTATCAGACAATATTTATTATAAATTTTAAAGTGTGCAGATGAAACAGTTTTTCTTAAAGGAATACGTGGTATTTTTATTATATTGTTTTTTGTATGTTAAGGAATAGGGATTTTTATTTTAGAATTAAAATTAATTAATTTTTATCAAGATAAAATTGTTTTATTTGGTCGGTGTAACTGTAAAAGTATGTGGTTAATATATTATTTATTTCATACATAGTAATTCTAACTGTTTACTGGAACATGCATAAATTTTTAATTTATTCAACATGTCCTGATAGGCATAGCAGTAAAATATTGGTGTGATTGCCAGATACCTAAACATATAAATTGTAGAACCAGATAAACAATGTCAAAATTTAAAATATTTTCTCTATCCTGTATTTTATTCAGTTGATGAATTCCCTATACTTTTCAACTTTGTTAATGTCGTTTGGACATTAGCATTTGTTTAGCAATTTTGTTTGGACATTAGTAGGTTTAGCATTTGTTTACCAAAGTATATTGTTATATATTAGAAATACCTAGATCATTTATATTTGAAAACAATGTATCTTGTATTTTGTTCAAGGTCCTACATTTTATAAATTTATATCTTTAGATTATTTAATACAAAATATAATATAATGATATTCTGTTTTATATAATCCGCACCTTTTTTTGGATATAATTTACTCTTAAGAAAATTAACTCACTGTAATACAGCCTTTATAGATTTTATTTAAATTTAATATGTAAATTGGCTTTTTTTATTTTATTATTTTTCAAGAATATGTTCTTAATGTGATACATCATATATATCAGTAGGGAGAGTTTCAAACATTCTTTTTTTAAAGTGAATTATATCTCCTGAATTGGATAAATCTGGCCTGTTTTAATGTAACATTTTATACGGGAAAAAAACCTGTATAAACAGGTCTAAATTTGATCAAGATATTCTATTGTTAGCCTATTTTATCACTTCTTCCATTTTTACTAGAGTTAACAGTTAAAAAAGTTGATAAATTTGTTATGATTTTATTTATAGCAATCTATGCTGAAAATTACTTACATATTAATTCTTTTAACTAGCAAACTGAACTAAATTTAATATAATATTTTTAGTTGCTCTTACCTTTACATTTAATGATTGGTGCTGCTATTCTCATCCTGGCATTTTTAGGAGGTGTATGAACACAATAATAATTATACTAAATGAAGAAGAATGATTTAAATCCAGCATGTTATAATTATGCCATTCAAAATATGCAACTGCTAAACTCAAAAAAAGTAGTAGCAATAACACCACCTGAACAACATTAGTGGTGATTGCTGCAAGTGTATTTGAAAACATTTTATGTTTTAAAATTGTTATATTTAAAATTAAATTTGGCATTCAAAGAATATGTAGCTTTAGATTTCTAAAAATTTGTTATTTCTAGTTATGGGTTTTATTTATATAAATTTGTTATTTTAGTTTTATTGTTGTGTAGTATTTTTTAAGCAAGGTGGTCTGCTGCAAGGTCCAAATGGATATTGTTAATCCCTTTTAATAATACTATACCCTACCAGTACAACAAATATGTATAATCTAAAGAATTTTTTTTTTGTGTAAAGCTGTTCTTGGAACAATCACAATTTTTTTTTTCACATATCTGCACTTCAATGAACATGGGGATATCATTTCAGTTTTTTCATTCTTTTCTTCCATATTTCCTTCATAACTTTACTTTGTGTTTTTCTCTTCTCTGTTTAGACCGCTGGTGTGTGTCACTTTTACCACAGGAACCTTTGTGTTGTGTACCATTTACCTGAATTTCTTTTTATCTAGGCGGTCTTTTTCTGAAGTTGTATTTCTTCAGTTCTTTCATTTGTTTTAATATTTCCTCGTGAACTTTTGAGTTTCTGAAGTTTATTGGAAAGTTTTTTATTTATTCATTCATTTTGAATCGATTCAGATCACATGACCCAGGAACTTACACTTTTTAAAATTGTTGTTTGTATATTTTCTTAATTTTTCTTTATTTTGGTTTTAGATTTTAATCTATATATTTAATTTCTTCTATCTTATTTGGTCCCTGTATTTTTTTCATTCAGTAAAATGTTAATTTTTTTTTGAACTGTTTTTATCTCTTAACAATTTCACAGTGTATGTGAAAGTACTTTTTCTGCTCAGTAAAGTATGGAATCTTAATTTTCATTAAATTTGCATTTATAATGTCAGTGAATAAAAATAGAGTTCCGGTTTATAATTGCATAGTAAAATCAACAATTTATTGTGTTATCATTTTAACAATTACACATGTTTTCTTATAATCCATAGATGAAATTGTTGATAATTTACTTGTTTTTTAATAAAAAATTGATTATTTTAAATATAAAAGTTTTTTTTTTGTATCTCATTTGATATTTTGTAGGATTATTTTTCTATTAGTTTTTTCTTACAGTTTTAACTGCAGATACTATTTAAATTGTAAATGCCTGAAAATCTTGAATTATTAGCCTTTAGTAAGAAACCGTTTTTTAGCAGTATTAGATGTTAGATTTTAGTGATCTTTTCAGTTACATTTTTGTTGAGATAATAAACTATTTTTTTTTCTTGTGTAATTGATTTTGTTTTATTGACTTTAAACTCAATTCATATTTTATTTTCATAAATACGAACTTAAAATGACTAATATCACTGTTGTGGAATGTATTCCCAGTGAACTTTACTGTTTTATTATACTCACTGGTATTGTTTTTAAATAAC
Source organism: Zanna intricata (assembly GCA_010016005.3). Taxonomy (NCBI): domain Eukaryota; kingdom Metazoa; phylum Arthropoda; class Insecta; order Hemiptera; family Fulgoridae; genus Zanna; species Zanna intricata. The sequence continues at coordinate 24,240 of JAAAKQ030181357.1, read as the reverse complement.
TGCAGATACGGTTGGGACAGATAGGGGTTGTATTAAGCGTGATTGCTGTAGAAGAGATGTATTGAAATCTGTGTTTTTATCATTTAGTCAAAGAGAATGTTTTATTCAAGTTGCTGGTGGTTATTTAGGATATTATTAAGATACAAACACTTCCACTGATGCATAACAATATCCTTAACAGCTATCCAAAGTTTAAGTTATTAAAATTGTAAAATTTGAAAACGTTCTCCAGCTATATCTGATTATCTCCTTCCACTTAACTAATTCAATCTCACTACAGAATGCAGGATTTTAAATCAACTGTTAATGCACAAATCACTGAATATGTTCAATACCAGATTCAAATGCTTCTGTTGCTGCAGCAATTTTGTTAATAATTTTTAAATCTTATAACTTTGTTATTAAATCAGAATAGATCAGGGTGATCATGAACTGATATTCTGTTGTTTCAGTTACTGTTTTCATTTTATAAACATCAGAACCCTTCAGTATCTTCCCATCTTTAAGTTACAAGAAGCCAGAATGTTGCAAGGAAATATAGGAATGATACAGTAAAGAAAATGTGATGATAGGTGGAGCAAATGATTTATAACATGTAGTTTACAGCTAAGTTGAAATAAATTACACGCACATGCTGCAGTGACTTGTGTAAAAGATACAACTCATCTCTAATCCTTAATTACTGTATACTTACTACAGCATGGTAATGTTGTATTAATCTCTGTATGTGCTTTATATAGTCCTCTAATAACATCAATGACTACCAAATGAAAAATTGAAAGTGCAACTCTTTTTAACCATAGTCATTATTGGTTTAATATATTTTTTCATCTCTAATGCTTGAGATTTTTTATAAAAGTAATGTTTAATTAATTTATACAGCAGGTGGTGCAGGAGTAGGCCCATACAAGATGGCGATGATAGATGGGCGACCAGCGCAGTATGGGATTTCTCTCAAGCAGCTGCGGGAGCTCATGGAGCACCGTGGCCGTGAAGGTATTGCTAAGGTTACAGAGTATGGAGGAGTACAAGAGATATGTAAAAAGCTCTACACATCACCTAGTGAAGGTAAGACTTCAGTTTTTAATTATATATTCTTTAACATAACCAAAAATTGAGTTACTACTGTAGTTTTATTCCTTTTCAAGCATTATATACATATATTTTATAGATATATCCACTCATTATCAGTTTTCCACAAATTGTTCCAATTAGAAACTTTTACCAGTCAATACAGTCAATTATAAAATACTCAGGAAAGTAGGAAAATCTGCTCTTTATTTTAAGCCTTGGCTAAAGTTTTGCAGATAAATTGAAAGAGAACATTTGATAAATTTTGTTACGTATTATTTGAAAATTGTAAACAAACATCCTTCTTTCATTTCTGTTAACTTCTCATTTAGATGAAGCACAAAGACATTCATAATTTATTAAGTGCATCAGTGTAATTTTTTTGCGATCTATCTGGTTTCGTTTCTCTCAGTGGCAATTATGCAAGAGCTTTAGCTCTTGCATAATTGCCACTTTATAGGGTGCAGATCATGTAGTACACATCTAAGAATAGGTGTAGTTAACTCTAGTGTTGTGTGAATGTTTTTGAATCAAACAATTCTTAATAGTTGATTTTTATATATGCTTACAAGAGTACATACATTCATGGCCTTTCTGTAAGTTTTGTTTCCAAAATCGATCAAAATATTTTTATTATCCCCTCTGATTATTTGAATTATACTACTAGCTGAAACATATTCTAATTAACCTCTATGTTTCTGCCGGCCTCCGTGGCGCAAGTAGTAGCGTCTCGGCCTTTCATCCGGAGGTCCTGGGTTCGAATCCCGGTCAGGCATGGCATTTTTCGCACACGCTACAGATTCATTCATCTCGTCCTCTAAAGATATACTTATCTGTGGTTCCAGAGGTTAAACCAAAAAATAAATAAATAAACCTCTTTATTTCAAAAATTGATGTTGATAAAGAAAAGGTTTACACATGTAGCATATAGTTTTACACCACTGATCCATCTCTGAGACTGATGAATGTAAAAAATTACTTTTGAGTCCTAGGCTGTTTTCTTACTTAGCATTTTTACTTACATTAAGATTATCCCCAAAACTATTATGAGTATGACAGTAAAATATGTATTAACAAACTGTATATGAGAATAAGGATTGAAAATAAACTTAAAAAAGCAAACATAATGAGGGTAGGAGACAATAAGCTGATGAATTTCTTGAGAAAAAAAGAAAAAATTGAACTAGTTAAACAGTAGGGAGGGGTTAGTTATGATTTTAAGAGATGATTGAAAATGTTAAAATGAAATAAAAACTAGAAAAGAAATGGTTAAGAAAGTTTTAATAGAAATAAAGTAGCTATTATTGACGGTTACTAAAAAAACAAGAATTATTTTCTGTAAGCAAGTGGGTTGGCAGTGCTGTCCTTGCCAGGTCGCATTTCATGAGAAACCATTACAGTGGACAGATTGATCTTTTCCTTAAGGTCCTCCCAATGCTCTCAGCTATTTTGTGATGGCAAATTTTAAGGAGTAACATGCCAAAATCAAATTCTGTTACCCGTTGAAGAAAACAGTGGCAGAAACAGTTTCAGTGCTTTGGACAGCAAACAGGAAGAAAATTCTAAACCAGCTAAGAATTTCCAATTTTTTTATCTGGTTCAGAAGTAGCCAAAAGTCACTTGAAGATGAATTGATTGTTTTTTTTTTTTGTTTAACCTCCAGAACCACCGTTAAGGTATATCTTCAGAGGATGATATGAATGAATTGTAGCGTGTGTGAAAAATGCCATGCCTGACCAGGATTCGAACCCAGAACCTCTGGATGAAAGGCCGAGACGCTACCACTCAGCCACAGAGGCTGGCAAATTGACTGTGTGTGCGTGCGTGCATGCATGTATTTATACAGCCTTGATTTTTTTTCAGTAATCTTGTCTTTTTTAACATATGTTTGTTATATTAATGATTCATTTAATCGCAACTTCATAGTTGCCTGTGCATTTTTTGTTAGTGTGGAGTTCTAACATATTGAAGGTATTAGTTAAATGTTAAGAGTCAGCCTTCAACGTCCAGAACAGATGAAAATGTTCAAAAAGTATGTGAGGCCATCATGTTTGATTGTCACAGAACTGTCAATGAATTGGAGGAAATAACTTGAATTTCCTGCAGTTCATTCCAAAGAATCCTAACTGAAGATTTGACTATGAGACGCGTTATGGCAAAGTTTGTTCCATGACTGCTTTCTGATGATCAGAAGGAGAACTATCTGAGAGTGTGCCAGAAATTGAAAGAATAGGCAAAAACTGACTGGATTTTTTTTTATCAAAAGTCATAACAAGCGATGAATCTTGGTGTTATGGCTATGACTCTGACAAAACAATAGTCCAGCATTGGAAGATAGCTTCATCACCTGGACAAAAAAAAGTATGGCAAGTGAAATCCAATATGAAGTACATGATGGTTTGTTTTTTGACATCAAAGGTGTCATTCATATTGAATTTGTTCCTGAGAGCACCAGAGTGAACCAAAATTACTATCTACAAGTGCTGAAGTGATTGTGTATGGCAGTGAGAAAACAACGATCTGAATTGTGACTGTTGGGAGACTGTCTGCTGCTTCATGACCAGTGCACCTACCCACACTGCATTGAAAATCAACCAGTTTTTGACGAAAAATGACATAAAATCGACTCCCTTTCACATCCATCCTAGCCCCCAGCGAATTCTTATTCTCAAGAATGAAGAAAAAGGGAAAATGTTTTCAGGACCTAGAAGAGGTTAAGAAAAAATTTCTGGAAACTGTAACAGGATTAGTTCAGAAGAATATGAAAAAAAGTTTCAAATAGTGGAAAACCATTGGGACAAGAGCATATCATCTATTGGACAGTATTTTGAAAGGGATTGATATTATCAAAATGTTATCCTAAATAAAAAAATTTAAATAATTTTTTTTTTGAGTTCCCTTTGAATGGACTATTTTGGCATGTTATTCCCTTTCTAGCAGTAAGTATTTTAATGTGGTCTCTTGTGAACTGTTATGGTTAGAGTGTACTTCTATTCGAGTGGCTGCTGTGAAAAAGGGAAAAAGAAAGGCTAGAGATATTGGAAGTATGAACATGGAAGAAATAGGAAAAAATGAAATGGACAGAACAAAGTGAAAAATTTAAACTTGATGAATATAGAAGCTTAATTAGAACAATCAGAATAGGAAAGCAATCAGCCAGGACATATTCTGTGTGGAGAAAAATTGATTAAAACAGGAAGCATTTTAAATGATAGACAATCTAAAAGGAGATGATAACTGCTAAGAATTCAAAAGTTTAGCTGGAAATAGGAAAAATTTAAGAAGTTGTTCTTAGAAGGAGCCTGCTTCAGGGCAGGTAAACTTATGATTGTATATAAGTACTTCTTTTATATACCTTGCCTCATGCATTTTTTATTCACACGTGATAAAACTTGTTTAGTATGAGGCAAAAAACTTTTGTTGATGCACAATAAAAAAGTTCTCGTTTCAATATTTTTTTTATGGATCATCTTACTTTATTATAAGATACATTGGCTTAAGCAAGGAGAATTTACATGAAAAAAGAAGTATGTTGTTACAAATATGAACCTAAAGAAATAGAAAAAAAATTTAAATACATATCTGTGCGATAATGTTAGTGCTGGAAATGCATGGGGTAGAAAAAAGCGGAAGAAAAAGAATAGAGGCCTTTGAAATTATGTTGAAGGATGTAATCCTATGTTTGAAGGATTATGAAAGTTAGGTGGAATGATAAAGCATCAAATGGTGCAAGCTTGTGATGAATAGGAACCTTGTAAAGAGAAGTATTAAGTCAGTAAGTGAAACATAAGATATACTAACATATGTTAAAAACTTTAAAGGAAGACATAGTTTGCAACATATATATCAGCAATGTGCTATTTAGTAAGTACATTGAAGTTAAAAACTTATTTCAGATTACAGAGGAATGGAATGTTGCATAAAACCAGTCAAAGGACGGATGCTCCAGAAAAAGGGTTAATACCTGGAGGTATTAGAATATGAAATTATTTGTGTAACATGTTTCTATTTAAAAATTACATCATTAACTAAACTACTTGACTAAACTATTTATTCATTTAGAGCTTTAAGAAATTAATAAATACTTACTTACTAGTATTGCACTTTGCCTAATGAGATTACTGATTATCTGACATAGTTGCTTAGCCCAGAGATGCCACCTGAAGTGCAGTTAAACTAAACTATTGATACTTAAAGGCTTATAATTTTCTGTTATTTTCCCCACATGTGTGTTATAAAGGTGTTCTGAGTATAATTTTATATATATATATATATTTTTTTTTTTTTAATTGTTGGGTGAGAAAAAAATCTTTATAGTCTTATTTCTTTGGAGTCGTGTCATAAATTGTTTAATTGAGAAATCTTCTATTATCACTGTGCTGCAGTTAATTTCAGAAGGAATTATCATACAATTTAGTAGATAAGTTAAACTTTTTATTGAAAAAAAAAATAATAATAATAATAGAAATTAATATAGACTAGTATCAGAACTAAAGTAGTCTTTTCCAGGAATATAGCAATGTTTCTGTACAGTTTTTTAGTAATTTATTTCAGTAGGCTTTATTTAACAGCATATTTTACTTTAATAATGATGTTCAGTTTTCTAAATTTTTCACTATTATTAGACTAAAGGAAAAGTATGTGAAATAAATTATTAAAAAAATAAAAAATTAAGGTATGTATTTTGAATTTTGGTGGGAAACAGAAGCAGGAGGAATATAGAATTAGGATTAATGTTATAAGAATCCCATCTTGATAGCACATTGTGAGATTGTGTGTGTGCGTGTGCACAGGCATGCGTGGATGTGTGTGTATGCGTGTGTGCGTGCGTGTGTGTGCATGTATTTATACAGCCTTGATTTTGTTTTCAATATAATCTTGTCTTTTTTAACATATGTTTGTTATTAATGATTCATTTAATCGCAACTTCATAGTTGCCTGTGCATTTTTTGTTAGTGTGGAGTTCTAACATATTGAAGGAATTAGTTAAATGTTTCCGTTTTAATTAATTTTTTCATCTGTCCTTGAAAATTATTATTGTTACTGCAGTTTTTATTTGATATGAGCATATCCATAAACATATAACTTTTTAAATATAATCAGATATTAAATATTCAACAAAAAATATGTCAACTGTTACTGCATCATATGGTAATAAAGAAAAATGAAGCAAAATTCATATACTACTTTTTCTTTTTTTTTTTTTAATATAACAATGATGAAGGAATGCACTGATGCACGCCCTGCAGAACTTCGCAGGGTGTGTAGGGCTCGAAGCCAGAACGCTAGCAGTCCTGACTTAGCATATAGCTAATAAGTGGGCACTGAACATGAGCCGTAGTGACCATGAAGCATTGTTACTCCCACCCCCTACCGACTAATCCTTCTCCGCCGCTTCCCAGGGGCGACCGGAACCACCTTTCGGCATCTCATCAGTCAGACCTGAGTGTCGTGGCAGCAGATTAACCTAACCTTTTGCCCTTCTCACTTGGGCTCCTGCAGAGGAGCCCCCCTCCGATCATGTACTACTTTAAAATCAGATAGCATTACACCTTCTTCAATCTACATATCTGCCATTAACATCCAATTTCGGTATATAAAATACCTGTATATTAAAGTTGTACAGTAACAATTTAAAAATGTAAACAAAAAATAAAAATTGGTATTGTTTTGGTATTGCATATCAATAAGATACATGCTCTTTTATGGCAAAAGAAACTATTTCTGACATATATGTCAAGTATGTATATATATTTATATATATATCAAGACGTGGGCATTTGTATTCTGCTGAATCTCTGCTCTCTTGTTAACCTGTAAATATTAATTAAATTCACATTAAGTTGTTGAAGTAGTATTTTGTTTTTTTAGATTTTTTTTTAATACTTAACTTGACTTATCAGACTTGTAGGTCTTTTTTACTCAAAAAGAAGCCATGCAGTTGTAAAATATGTCACAAAATATCTAAAAATGTCTCAAGATTTTAAGAATTTTTTTATTTAGGTATACTCAGGTATATTCTGTACTTTCTTAAAAAGGTATGGTTGAAGTTTCATTGCAGTTTGCAATGCTGGGAAAACTCACATAAAATCAATTTAAAAAAAGCATGTTTTTAAAAGTTAAGTTTTTTGTGTTAATGCCCGATCAGTTATCAGTCACCAGGAACATTTAGCAAAAATTTAATGAATTATGTTTCCACCTTTGCAGAAAAATTCTTCAGTCTGGTCCCTCTTTAGATTCAAGATATGGAAGCCTGTCTGGTACGGCTATTTTTCTAAGGGGTTATATACTGCAATGGCAAGGTCTATGGTTTCCAAAAAGAAGCTGTGACAGTATATTATAAGTTATGTTCAAAAAGATGTGTTTGTGAACAGGTATACTCTATCACTCGGTTCTTTAGTATGAATTTTTTCAACTATTGTAAAGTGAAATGGTGTAAGAAAATACAATACAGTGTCACAAATCTGAGAGTAGCATATCTGGAAGAATGTTGTTTTTTTTAAATATCTAGTTAAAGAAAGGTCATTAAAATTTGTTTAGTGTAATGAAACCAGTAAATGGTAAATGTGAGAACAGTCCATTAAAAATATCTACAATGAAGATTGTATGTAAACATCAATCATGAGATCGTAATAAATAAATCAGAATTTTGTAGCACTATTAGTGAGGAAACAAATCTAGTTATTACTTATTTATATTTGTTTAAATTTTCTAGTTTTTCCCCTAATAATTTTGCTTCTTTTCTGTAGGTTTAAGTGGGTCAGCGGCTGATATTGAACACAGAAGAGAAACATTCGGCTCAAATACAATTCCACCAAAACCTCCAAAAACGTTCCTGCAGTTAGTATGGGAAGCACTCCAAGATGTAACATTAATAATTTTGGAGATAGCTGCACTTGTGTCTTTAGGTCTCTCTTTTTACCAACCTGCTGATGAAGAGGGTGAGATAGATTTTAGTTACCGTTTAATCTTATTTTTATTTAACTGATAATTCTTGTTGGATAAGAATTTGTATATGTTTGTACGATATCTTAAACACGCAGCTTGTGCTGTTATACAGGTATCTTTAGAATAATTGCAATATTTGTGGATATTAAAGAATCTAATAAATTTATTGTTTTACTGCTGTTTTTCATTTACATCTTAGTTAAATTCTTCTTTTAATTCTGTGTTGCATTTGAAAATAAACATAGTTATTTTATGTTATTTCTAACAATTTAAAGTGTATATTTTAGAAATGTAACGTAAATTAAAACCCTCAGTGTTTCATAAAAAATAAGAAACAATGGTTTAGTTAAGAGAGTTTCTGGTCCTTTAATTAATCATTTTCAGTTTCTTCAATATAATGAAAGTTTGAACTTGTTGTCTAGTTTTCTGATGTAAATTGGATAGAACTAGTGTCAGTTTTGATCACTTCACCTGTAAACACCTTCATATTTAGCCTTAATAGTTACTACTGAAATCCAAAGTCAGAATTTCTTTTGGATGGATGTTTGGTTCTTTGTTGTAAATTTGATATATTACATATTCTGAATATTGAAAAAAGATATAAGTTTGTTTTAAATGTATATTTGTATAAAAATCCTACAAAATAAATAAGTAGAACCCTACAAAGTGAATCATTTTCTTGATATGAAGGTTAGTAAAATGGAAACTGTACTTTTATTTTTAACATTTTTTAGTTCTGAATAAAAGTACAAAATATATTTATTGGTTTTCTAATCACTTTCCCGAAAGTTCTAAACATTTTTTTCCTCACATGTGAAGAGCTTGTGGATTCCTTCATAAAAAGTTTAAGATCTGTCATGA
>JAAAKQ030181357.1:0-15260 GCA_010016005.3 Zanna intricata | reverse complement strand
GTCCTTCTTCAATGGCCCAAACAAAAAGAGATTACAGCGGAGGATAAATCTAGACTGCACACGGGATGTTCTAACATCCCGTGTTTTATTGGTTTTCTAATCACTTTCCTGAAAGTTCTAAACATTTTTTTCCTCACATGTGAAGAGCTTGTGGATTCCTTCATAAAAAGTTTAAGATCTGTCATGAGCCAAATGCGCACGAACTTGCTCTTATTTCATGATGTTCTAGAATCTATGTCCTTCTTCAATGGCCCAAACAAAAAGAGATTACAGCGGAGGATAAATCTAGACTGCACACGGGATGTTCTAACATTTCCCAGTAAATTTCATCCAGGTTATCCCGAGTGCTAATGGCTGTGTTGACCTGGCATTGTCATGTGGGAAAATCACATCTGTGATTGTCTCAATTCACTTTTTGTTCCGAAATAAATTAAAAGTTTTGGAAAATTTCCTTCGGTCTTGTTTCTGATTTCGGGCTAAAAGTTGCAGAAGCTACCTTGCATAGATTTTGTAGAACCCAATTGTGACATTGAAATGGGCACTTCTTGACTGATACTCAGTTCTAAAGCGATTTTATCAACTGTAAAGTTTGATCATCTTCAGTGAGGTCAAAGGATCGATGTTGTCATCCATCATACTTGTTCTTGAATGCCCCTGCCTATTGTGACTCAATTTTTTAGCTTTACTTTCTTCTTTTAATTTGCTGGCCCAGTCATAGATTTGGGTATGTGATAGTGTCATTTCCCCAAACTGTACACACTCTAGTCAAAATCTCAAAGGGTTTGATACCCTCATTCATGAAAAACTTCACATTGAACAACCAATATAGGAGCCTCTTTTTCTAAGATGATGCTACTGACCAGAGATGAATGCTGAGATGTCTATAATGCCATCCCCCCTCATATATCACTATCAATATCCCTCTAGTCTGTCCACTCATGTTCGTACATGAGCAATGAAGACAAAAGTTCTGTTTATTCTTGATGACTCTGATAATATCAAAAATTTTGTTGAGAAAAATCTATTAAAAATTATATTTTGTATAACGTATGTTGATTTGCTCATGACTATTTTTGATATCTATTACTTTGTTAATTTAATTAGATTGTTGTAATTAAATTTTTAACCTTTTCTATTTTAATTAACTTATATATAACTTTATGGGTAATCTTTAAGAAAAATGTAATTTAAGTTATGATTTGTTGGATGTTTAAATTTCAGCCAGATGTAGAATTTCACTTAAAATAATCATGTGCCTCAATATTGATATCAGTATTTAATAGCTTATAATTACTCAATGTGTAAACATTTTAAGATTTTGTGTGGTTTCTTCATTTAAGGAAATTATTTTTTTTTAATGTTTATAAATATAAAATCAATATTTCATTTCCTCTCAGAGTTGAGGCAGAAAGCTACTATAAAATACTATTTATTTTTAATTAAATTAATATGCATAAAATAAATAACCTACAGAATAATAGATTAAGTTTAACATCAGTACTCGTTTTCATGTTGAGTTATTTATATAGAATCGCTTTAGAGTTAATATTAAGTGACTTCATTGGGACCGATGCGATATTGTTTATTGAAAAATTTGGTCGTTTAACTTGTAAAAGCAATGTGTATTTTTCGTAGTACAAAAGTTTAAAGTTTACATCAGCACAAATAAATAGTCATGATGAGTTTAATTTGTACATTCTAGTTGATTTTCTTTAAGTAAAAGTACTACTTGATGATGTGTCTTGCCACGGTTAACGTTCTGAATTGCATCCTTACAGGCCTGACAATTCTTATCCTCAGAGCAGTACATCTAATGTAATCTAGGATTGTGTAGAAGAAATAAGGAGAATTCAAGTGGCTTAAACAACATAGCCCTTTGTTAGACATAAAGTGTTCTTCACTTACTTAAGTTTTTTTGTTTACATTACTGTAAAGTAGTGTGTTTTAATGACAAGTTAATGGAGTTTAAGTCATTAGTGCAGGTTTTATATATAAACGGTAGGATGGAATATTCACTTATTTATGCAACACATCATTATTTATTTCCAAATATTTGTTAGTAGTCGTGTAAATAAGGATGTGTGCTGTCGCATCTGATGTCAAACGCCTCAGAATTTTGTTTGAATAAGCTAGTTGCATGAATAGTTAAAAAGAGATCGATTAAAAGGAAGTGTAATGCGCATTATTAGCTCATTTCATGTGACTTTTGCATCTGTTATTTTTCAGTTTGCTGCTTGATGAAAGAATTTTTGTAATTTTATTCAAAAAACTGTCTTTCTATAGCACACATTACTGAAGATGGTGTTTTTGTTTGAATTGTTGTATTCTGAAAAAATGTGATAAAAATGAAAAAAAATCATCAGAATATGCTTTTATTTTTGCCTAAACATATCAGAGATAATTTTTTTCATCCCGAGTTATATTTTTACTAGCACGGAAAGAAAAATCATCAATTCTGCTAAGAATGTAGGCGTAGAATATATCTACAAAACAAAAATGGATTAAATAAAGATTTCCAATTTAGTAGGTTCATTTATTTACCCACCCACATTTTTTATATAGTTTCTTTTAAATTTAAAAGATTTTTTTTTTTGGTATGCAGAACAATGTACATGAGACTGTGGAATTACAAATGATATAGAAAAATATTTTTAATACCTATACCCTCTTCAGGTATTATAAAAGTCTAGTGCCTCAGTAAAAAAAAAAAAAAAAAAATTAGTACAAATCAGTGGTTTACCTTATGTGTAAATGCTTGTTATCTGTTTAATTTCTTTGCTTTGAACTCATTATTTGTTTTGCTTTTGTAATTTTTGTACACGATTTATAAATTAATTATCGTTTTAACTTTTAATTGATCTCTCGTTTAAGATTTGCATTTTTCTGGTCGATTAAGTCAAGTATTATTATAATTAATGTAATAGTGAATGATTTTAAAGCAACTATTTTAACTCTTGTCTTCTCATATGCTACCGTTAATGGTTGTTGTTTTAACCAAAGATTTTATTTTTTATGCTCATTAAAATGTTTGTTAGTAGAATAATATGTAGTTCTAACTGTCATAAGATATGTCATAATTTATGTAAAAAAAAAAAGAAAAAAAAAATATTGTGGTTTTAAGTGTTATTTATTTATTTGTTTCATGACTAAAATGAATGTTGCTGCAGTTGGATCAGGTAATAGACTATTTGTTATGAGTTCATTATTATTATTATAATCATTATTTTTCCTCTTATTGATTATAATGCTTATTTTGATGCTAAATGAGGACATTCTTACTTCAAATTTGCATGTTTAGTGATGCTGAAAAAGTAATTTTGTAGTTTTTAGTTAATTTTTTTTTATGAGTGTATGACTGATTTTGTAAAATAACGGGACTTATTTTGTATCATATTATAAAAACATATTATCTGTAAAACTTCTATTATAACTTCAGTTATAATAAGTCAGTAGTGTTGTTAATTTTATCTGGGTTACTCCTGATCAGAAGAGTATAGGTGATGTAACAACTCATATTTCTTTGTTTAGAACTATCAAATGAAATAATTTTTTTTTACATTTCTACAGTTAATAGGACCACTTAAAGCAGATAATTTTAAAATCATATTTAACAAAACAAAGTTATACTAGGAACAGTAATTTTTAACTGTAAATGAACCACAGAAGCTTAGAGAAGCTCATATGTGGGATTTTGGAAATGTAATTAATCTGTGTAAAATATTAAATAGAAAAAATAGATTATTTATCAACCAGAGAAAAATCAGCTTACTTTAAGACTAGTTTGACTTTTAATTTATACAATCTTAGTTATTTGATCCCATTATCTTAACATCATATTAGTGTACATGTCAGTATGTTTAAGAAATAAGTTTTGTACGTATAAAAAAAAATTTATGGCTTATTAATGGTTTAAAAAATGTGTAATTTTTGCCAGAGTTAGATTCTGATAACCAAACTCCAATGTAGCTATTTTAAGAGATCTGCTGACTTGTTATTGAGTTAGTGGACCCATAATTGGTTTAATTTAAAAATCTTGATGACAGTAAACTTTTTAATTTCACATTTAATATTCAGTTAATATAAAAAACAAATAAAATTTTTTTTATGTAATAAGTAAATTGTAAATGTACAGTAATGCTATTTGCTAATGATCCTTCAATAATTTAATTTATCAGTTTTCAAAGGGATCCTGCTAAACTTGATACATGCATTTATTCATATTTCATTCATTTTTATGTATAATGAAGAATGTCGCTATACTAGTAAATAATTAATTGTTTTTCATGCTTATTAACAGAAAATGTAGTAGTTACTGTGTGTCAGTAGGGTGCGTTCATTGTTTAGGTTCAATTAATGACATCTTCATTTTCTGAGTCTGGATCAAATTAACCTACAAATTGTATTGGGTGACAGTTATATATGCAATTCTATAGTTAGTATTAAGCTATATCAGCTTTCCAGAAAATGCTGATTTTTCTTCCGGATTTGAAAAATAATTTACCAGATTGATTTTTGTTAAAATTAGTCCAGTTATTTTTTCTTTTATGTACAGTGGTTCCATGTTATTTTACTGTATATTGCAATCATAAATAAGGCAATCCTTATGATTAAAATTTCTACTCTGTTTTCAATATTATTATTATTAAATATTTGGCTTGTTAGTTTTTTATTGTACACTGTGAAAATATTTTTACTTGAACGTTTTATTTTTTAATGAAAAAAAGAAGAAAACATTCTTTTTGTTACAGAAAATGTCTGTATCACCTTGAAAAGATTTTGTTTTTAATTAAGCGTTGAATGAGCTGTTTAATAATCTGGTAACCTCTAGAATGGTTCAGTATGACTTTATTTAATCAGGATCTATAGGAAACTCCATCCCTCCTTCTTGAAGTAGCAAAACTGAAAGTAAATTATTGAAAGCACCTAAAATTCAGAGTAAACATAAATTATTCAGCGAATTTTTGGGATTAATAAAAAATTAACAGTCCAATTTAGTGTGCATTGATTTTTCAAACATTACTATAAGTACTAGAGTTACTGTTGATCATGAATGAAGACACTGGCATGATGTAATGGCAGGAGGGATTGTCAGTTGAGTAGTGGCTACCATGTAAGAGAAAGCTGTGTGTGTACTATGGTTTTATGAAAGCGAATCGATTATTATTATTCATAGACATTTTCATTTAGAGTACTGCCATGATCCTCCTAATAAAACTATTAATGTTGGTTTTAGCAGTTTAAGGATACAGGAAGTGTAGTACACAAAAAAAAAACAACTGCTGGCAGACCTCTTGTCTCTTAGGAAGTTGTGGATTGAGTAAGAGAAACTTTTCAAAGAATCCTTGGTAAATTGACTTGTTGTGGAAGTTTAGAACTGAGAATACCGCAGTTGACAATCATGAAGGTTCTACACAAGTGCCTAAAACACATCATGCATACAAAATTCAGTCATTGTACACAATTGAAGATGATGATGATAAAACTCCCCATTACCATTTTTCTGTGGACATTCCTGATAAAGTGAATGAAGATAATGCTTCTTTTTTTTTTTTAGAAAAAGTAGTCTTCTCTGATGAACGACCTTTCATATATCCGGTCATGTTAACCATCACAATTTTTGGATTTGTGGTAGTGAGACCCCCCCCCACTGTTAGTCAAACACAATGGGATAGCCTGAAAATTAACATTTGTGTGAGTTAACTGCTTATAAAGTGATTGAACTGTCCTTCACCAAGCCAACGATTACTTACGCTAATTATCTAAAGATGTTAACAGGAGTGTGCAGAACTACAAATTGAACATCGGGCTCTCAACATTTACTTCCAAGAAGATGATACACCACTACACTGGGGTTTACATGTTAGGGATTACCTTCATCAACAATTTCCTCAATGTTGAATCGGTCATGATGGACTAATTCCCTGGCCACCTCGATCACCTCATGTTACGCCACTCAGTTTTTTCTTTGGGTATTTCTTAAAGACAGGGTGCAATGAAGGTTGTCAACATCATTGAATAAAAAAGAATTGAAGGTGTAATTAATTGAATAATAGCCAGAAATTGAATATCATCTAAACATTTTACATGTCACAAAAGATGCTCATGTGGAACTTGTTTGAAGTGTTGTAAACAGAACTGTTTGAAATGTGTTTAAGTATATTGTTTTGTTAATATCTAAATTTCTCTGAATAATCTATGATCACTTTGTATTTCTTGAAAATAAATGTGGCTACATTACATCCTAGATTTGATCACCTGATTATGCTGTTAATTAGAACAAATGGTGGTCGAGTGGAACTGATTATATTAAAATTTAACTGATATAGTTAGACATTAAATCGGTAAACCTCCACTTAGATAGGAAGTGTAAACACTTCCTTCATCATCCTGACATGGCATTTTGTTTACTAGTATTTTATAAAACCAATTACTCCTGGATAACAAGGACCTTCTGTACATAATATTATTATAGCAATAGTTGTAGTTTTAGAATCAGTTTTCTTAACTATAATTATTTATTTGTTTTTTTAATTTTAGCTTTTGTATTTAAGCTTCAATATTTAAGTTAATTAAATCTATTTGGTTATTTTATTTTATACTGCTTTGTCAACGCATATTTCTGCATCAGTTGAGTATATAATTTCATTAAACATCTATTAGATGCTATTATTTATAACATCTTTAGTTATGAATTATTATTTCATATATTATAAAATATTGAAATCAATGTTTAAAACTTCCCTTTGCTTTAGTATGGCATCCTATTCTTTTGTGTTTCTCTCACAAGTTTCTAGTATGATATAACATTTATATGGAAATGATGTATTCTTTTTATGGTCTTTATCTAACTGGTTGTCTTCTTTTATCATAAGTATTTTTTTATTTAGAGTTTAGTCTATCATTCTTTTGTTTTTCCAGTCACTCTTTTCCTTTTAGATGGTAAATAAGAATATCATTGAATTCATGTTGAATTAACATGGCACATCCACTTTTCCCTTTGTTCGTTAATTTCTTCATAGTTGTTTGTGATTTCTGCTTTATCAAATCCAGGTAATTTTTGTCTAAAGAAAAAATAAACTTCATGACTGAGAATAAAATCAGACTTGTGTTACCATTTCAGCTGTAATAATCCATTTTTTTTCAGTTATCTTAGTCCCTTTAAAATGTATTTAGGAAACATGTATGTATCTTTTGTTCAGTAAAATTTTAATATCAGTCTAACTGCTTAAAGTTATTTAGAAATTTGGAAAAAAAACTATTTTTTTAAAAATCAGATAATTTTTTATTTTTACTTTTATCACTATCAAACTGATGAAAGCTTTGAAATTTCATTTGTACATTCCAGATATTGTTTGAGGGATAACAGAAATAATAAATACAAAGTTTTATTTTCAAATCCAAACTAAAGGAAGTTTTTCTTCTCAAACCAGGATAGAAATTTTGTTAGGGAGATAGTAAAAGAGAAATTTTGAATCTGTGTGATCTTAGCTGTATTTATTGTTGCTAGGTTTCACTTTTTTTTATATAAATAATTTCTCAGGTTTTTAATTTAATAAACCTATGAAAAGTTATTTAAAATTGTTATGTAAATCGTTATGTACTTTAGAAAATTCCTTCCTTTCTTAGACAAATGGTATATTAGTAGAATCCCTCTTTAAAAGTTTAACTTCTGATATAATATATTTGTTGCTCTTGATATCATATTCATTGACATTAATATTTTTAATGGTACTTCTGTCACTTTAAAATAGTTTTACTGAAGTATCTAGATTTGCTTTATTTATTTACAAGGGTGGTTTAGAAAATTTGTGGCCTGATACAGAAAAACTGCTAGTAGGTCCAATTGGCGATTTTTAGTTAATATAATATCTGGTAGATGGTATACTAAACAGTTTCCAACATATTTTCTGAGTTATTTAATTGTTGTGGTTGAGGTAGTAGATGAGTGTTGTTTCATGCAAAATTGTGTTGAATGTTTTGTTGTCGATTTTGATGAAATCGAAATTCTAGCAAAAATAAAATATTTTATTGTGAAATGTTTAAATTAGACAGATATAAAAAAGGAGTTAGACTCAACATTAAATAATCTTCTCCATCTTTTTCAATGGTAAAATAGTGGGCAGCTGAATTTAAATACAGTCAAACCTCCATTTTTGATGATGAGTGGTCAGGACGCCCTGCAATTGTCACGATCAATGAAAAATGACAAAAATTCACAATGCAGTATTAAAAGATCGACGATTGAAGATATGTAAGCTTGCAGAGATTGTAAAAATATCAGTAGACCGTACTCACAACATCGATGGGTGTTGCATTTGTTAACGGTTGATCAGAAACACACTCGAATGAACATGTCTCAGCAGTTTTGGACTTGTTCAACTGTAATTTGACTGAATTTTTGTGATGTTTCAGTACTGCTGATGAAATGTGGATTCATTATTACAGAGACAAAGCAACAGTCCAAACAGTAGGTTGAAACTGGTGGAAGTGCTCCAAAGAACGCAAAATGTTTTCGTTCAGCGAAAAAAGTCATAGCCACTGCTTTTTTGGGATATTCTTGGTGTGGTGCTCACAGACTCTCTGGAAAAAGGAAAAACAATCACTGGAGAATATTACACAACATTGTTGAAGCAGTTGGAGGCCATTAAGACTAAAGGGAAAGAAAAAAGTGCTTTTTCACTATGACAGTGCACCTGTGCACATTGCCGACCTCCATAGCCGAGTGGTAGCGTCTCAGCATTTCATCCGGAGGTCCTGGGTCCTGGTCAGGCATGGCATTTTTCACACACGCTACAATTCGTTCATTTCATCCTCTGAAGATATAATGTAATGGTGGTTCCGGAGGTTAAAAAAAAAAAAAAAACTGTGCACGTCTTCTGTTTTTGGTACTAAAATTCATGAACTGTGCTTCAATTTGATTCCACATGCACCATATTCACCAGATTTAGCTCTGAGTGAGTATTTCCTGTTTCCAAATTTTAAGAAATGGTTTTGTGGGTGAAGATTGGCTCAATTGACAAAGTCATAGCTGAGGCAGACTCCTATTTTGCAGAGCTTGAAAAATTGTATTTTACTGAAGGAATTAATGTACTGGAAAAGTGATGGACTAAGTGTAATTTAAAAAGTGACTATGTTAAAAAATATAAAAACATTTAGTAAGAAATTTTGCATTTTCTTTCTTAGGCTGTGAACTTTTCAAACTGCCCTCGTATTTTAATTTTTAAAGTAGTAAAGTGGATTAAACTTGTTATTTCTTTACAGTATCATTTTTGTTTCTTATTATAATTATTCAGCCTAAATGACTGAACTCTAGAGCTGTAATTTATATTCTTAATTCTTATTTAATGTTCGTAATAAATTAATAAATGTAAAGTTTTTTCTTATATTAAACACATTAATTACTATCTACATTCTTCTTTATTTTAATTGTGAAATTTGGAGGAAAGTAAAATGTGAAATCAAGCAAGGATGTTAAGTTTTATTCTGATGTTAATGTTTAATATGGCTTGTAAATTATAATTTGTATTTCAAAATTGATTGTATATTTATACCATGATTTCTGTAATATTTTGGTATTGACAAGATTATAGTAATGTTTTTTAGATTTAAAGGTTTTTATATAATGCAGTCAGTTTTTTACTAATGTAGTAAAAAAAATTTAATTGGTTTTTTAATTTTAGTATAAAATAAAACAGGACTGTCATTTATAGTTTAAAACACTGCATGATTTTTTATTTATATAATCCATTCAATTAAAGAAAAGAAAGAAAAAGGATTCTGTCACAGTGCAGAGTAAACATATGTATGTGCATTTTATTTTTATTTAATAGTTATTACTGACTACAAAAATCAATAAACTCTTGTAACTGAAAAAAGTTCCATCTATTTTTATTTGAACTTATCATAACTGTAAAAAAGTTTAGTCTTAAATTTTATTTTTTCTCATAAAAAAGTAACTCGTATAATAATTTGTTTGTTAGAAATTGAAATAATTGTATAATGTTAGATGTGTATATTTACATATAATTTTTTATAATATAAAGAGTGTACCGAAAGTATTTTTTTTATCGTTTTTATTGAAATTTAAATTATATGACATTTTGGTATATCAGTTTTACTTCATATATTCATTTTGAAGAACAGTGAAAAATAAATTAATGTCTTTCAAATATAAAATTCATTATTATATCAAAGCACTGATGAGATTTGGTTGAAGACTTTTAGTGCTGTATGTTTAATGGTTTTTCCTGTGAAACATTATCATAATCAAAACTTTCCATTCTTTTACCTTTCCATCTAGTTCCTTAAGTAGGAAATGAGATGAAATATTTACAGAATTTTAGGACTGATTGTGTCATTGATTTTAATTTTTTTGTGAACACTCACATTTGCTATGGCAGACCAGAAATTTAAATACTTTTATTACAATAGTTTATTCGTAATGTGAATTAATTAACATAATTAATTAATTGTTTAACATCACCGTTTAAAGAGTTATAGTTTAAAGGTTAGAGTTAGAAATTTCTTTACTTTCTCTTTCTCAAAATGTTACATATCGGTGTGTCAAAGATATCTTGTAGATTTGATTATATAACTTGTAAACCTTATTTTTATTGAGGTCCTTTTAATGAACTGTTAAGGTTTAGTCTTCATGAAATTCTTTGTTTTTAAACATCCAAGCGTTTTTCATTTTTTTACATTGTGTAACCTTGCTTCTCTTTTTACATAGTAATTAGAATATAAATTGTACTTCACTATCTTTAAAAGTTCAGCCTTTAGATCATTAGTGCTAATTTTTTCTTGAAGCCAAGTAATTAGGTTGCTATCTAATTGAACTGAACCCATACCACTGTGTGTGCTGTGCTTTTTTAGCTTTATTGTTTTGTTAGAGGATTTATTACGGATTTCTTATTTATAATCTTAATGAATTCAATTTATTTGTCTATGTATATGTTTGGTGCTGAATTAACTTACTTAACAGTAAGAAAACTAAATAAAATATAAAATATAAATTAGAGAACTGCTTCCTTTTCTAATTGCTGTTTAAACAGCAATTAAATGTAACAATTTTGCTTTTACTATGGCCTTCTCTATACTTAACCAAAGATGAACTTAGCTCGATACAGATAATGTACTAATTCTGAGAAAATATTGGAGTTTAAAGTTCAAGTCTATGGAACATCAAGGTATATTGTCCAATAATTATTAAATACTATCAAAAAGTACAGAACAGTGTGTTATGTTTAGTAGAGGTATCTGTTTATGATCCTAATCAGGTCTTTATCTTAGATCTTCCCCTTGCATGCTGCTTATTTATTAATAATATTTAAAGTAGAAGCAGTATACTTAAGAAATTTCCTGAACAATTTTTTAAAGTTGTTAAAAAATAAGTACTCTTAAAATGTTCATCTTTTTCTATCTGATAGACTTTGAAATTTTTTTATCTCTCTTGCTTGTAAAATTTTGTGCTTTTCAGTTCTTATTTCCTTAATGAAAGTTTGTCTGTGTATTATTTATTTACTATTACTATTATTATTTTTAGAATAGTTCTTTTCCAAATTTTTTAGTAAAAATCTACAATATATGTAACATATTTGTTCCCAACATATCAATAGTTTTTTATGGGAGTAGAAATTGGTAGACCGGTGTAAACTATTATATATTATCGCTGTTGTGTCATCATTGCATATCTGTTTATCTGCAATACTATAGGGTAATCATTAGCCATTGTACTTGAACTGTACAATTTTTACTCTTTTTTCTATCTCTTAATACTGAAATAAAAAAAATTACTTTTGGTACGACTATTGGTTTTTTAGCAGTAATTTATTGTCATAATTCATTATTATTTATACAAAGTCATTTAAATGTATTAAATGACTTTTTTGTTTTTCATGACGAAAATTATTCCTGCTACAGTCGACTCAGGTAGTAGGAAATGCTTAAATTATTTATTTTTACCTGTATATTTCATATTATTACTTATAGTCTTACTGGAATGCTTAGTAAGAGTAGTTTATATATTTGCATGATTTTGTATGCATATTTGTTTTTATTATGAGTGTTAGTATTGTTTTCCTGATACATATTTTTTTTTTTATCTATATTTCTTTCATATGAAATTGTAAAGTCTAATGAACACAATAGTAAATCAGTTAATTACATTTTATACATGTTTTTTTAATTTTAATTTTTAAAAAATTTTTTTATTGTACAGTGAAAGGCCAATTGTTAGAAATAACTGAGATTAATGGTTATGGGAAATCTAGATAATTAAGAACATTTTTCTTTGAGGGGAAACATGTTTATAGTGTAATTAGGGAGAAAATATTTTATTTTTTAAATACAATTATGTGGTGGTGTATATTTTGCTTATAAAGGGAATTCTTTATGATTGGTCATAATGCGCATGTAATGAAAGGTTCAAAAAAAGGTTATTCTGAATGAAGGTGATGTTTTACTTTATTGCATTGCACTTAAATCAGGTTTATGTATTCTGAATAATTTATCCTCTGCTGAAATTGTTAGGTTACTTTATTTATTTTTTATTTAAATATTTCAGAAATCTAAGATGTAAAATTTTTTACCTGGAGTATTTACTAACATTGACATCGATATGAAATTTTAATGTGTGATTAGAAGTATATTAGAAAAAGATATTTTCAGTGAAGTATGTGGTTACATTTCTTAATGAATTTGTTACAAATACATGTATATTTTGTTTTTAAAACCTTCAAATTAGGTATCTATGACCTGATTTAAAATATAAAACTGTGTAAACTTGACTACACTATAATTCATAGTAAAAGTTATAAAAACATTTATCCCTGAATCTTATCTAGATTTCACTGTAAATTATGCTTCTTCAGAGACTGCCACTGTATATTTTTGTGCAGGAGCACTTTTTTTTGTGGATTTAGCACTGCCAATTCTTGGACTAGCATTTGAAAAATCTTTGTTGGTTGAACACATTAAGACAACAAAAATGTTTTAAAGCAAAATTTACAGAACAGTGTTGCACATCTAGACTTAGAACTTCCTGCAGCAGTGTCCTTGAAAAATCTGTACTTTTAAACAATAGCTAGCTTAGATTCTAGTCTGTTTAAAAATTGTTTTATGTTGATTTTTTGTGTTGACGGTCAGTAAACCAGTTTAACATTATACTCATGGGTATGCTAAATATCATAACATCAGACTTTTGTGGGCATATCGAGTAATTACTATTTGATTTTAAATCAGTGTTTGATAAAAAAATTTTTAAATAATTTGAAATCTAATGCATTATATTTTCCATACTATGCATTCTATGAGATGCATAAAGTATACTACAGTGTCAAAAATCGACTTATTATTATTAATTAAAAATTGTGTTTTAAAAATTTACTTAAAAAACATTTTAAGTTTTGTATTGATCTATTTAAAAATTATAGGCCTAGTTTATTAGTAATGTGAACACTTGAAAAAAAAATTACATGTTTGTTGACTTAATAAGATATAAAAAATTCATATAAAAGCTTTGTCTTTGTCAGTAGTTATATATACATAAGTCAGAGTTCTTTGATCAAACCTCTGTTCTGTTAATTCGTCTGCTTTTTCTTACGAATGTCAAAATTTTCATAAAGTAAAAAAAAAATAAAATTTTTCTTCTTTTCTAACTATGGTAATAATGTAGAAATTTTGAATTTTGGAAATTTCCAAAACCATTTTTAAAAATGTTGTCAAAGTTGTTTTCTATTTGGCTTGGTTTTTTTACATGAATGTTTACACAGTGGGAAATTTTAATGATTCTCTTTGTAATATGCTGAACCATCAAGTAGTAAGATACAGGCGGTTACGTTTTTATTTGGGACCCAAAAAATCTTTCTGAATTTTAACCAGAACCTAAAAGTCTACTGTACCTCAAAAGTAAAATTGTTATTTACAACTGTACTTCCAAGTTAATTCTATTTCAGGAATTTTTAACTCCATAACTGTTTTTTGTTAGTCATTAGTTTATTTATCATTTAGTTTCATGAATTTTTAATCAAAGTTTCAGAGACCTTTTAAAATGTCTCCTGCTGTTCAGTCTGTTACATTTATTTCTAACTGAGGCCATTTATCATTATATGAATAGAAAATCAACTTTTTGCATATCATTTTATATACCAAAAAATACTACAAATTCATGAATTTTGCTGATTTATATGATCATAATAGTTACCTCAGAACATCTCACGATGTACAAAGTTCATGTAGTCTTTAATTATACTGGAAATTAATTTAGATATGAATAGGTTGTGTTGTAGATACAAAAATGAAATCTGGATTTTTGTCCTTTATAAAAAAAAGAACTGATCTTGATTGATTGATAGCATACAAAATTCTCACTATGATGATCCTTTACAGAATTATTTTTAAAAGCATCACTGTTTATTAAACATTAAAAGTCGATAGGAATAATGCATTTATATATACTTGCATCTGTGTATAATTTTTCCTGTTTAGTTTTTGAATGATGTAATATATAATTGATTGATGTTTAAAATTTTTCCATAAATATAGCGTAATTCAGCTGTTCCCAGTAAATGTAAGTATATTTTATATATATTTATGTACAAAGAAGGAAGAGCCACTTTAGATTTAAATTTTTGCCAGCCTCCATAGCGCGAGTGGGAGCGTCTCAGCCTTTCATCTGGTCCCAGGTTTGAATCCCGGTCAGGCATGGCATTTTTCACACTACAATTCATTCATCTCATCCTCTGAAGATATACCTAACAGTGGTTCCAGAGGTTAAAAAAAAAAGATTTAAATTTTAGGAGAATTAGGATGCTGAACTTTATTTAAACTAATGCCAGCTACTAGTTTGCTTATAAATAACTCCTTTAGGGATAGTCTACATGCAAAATTACTGCTTCATTGAGTTTCAATAAAGAATCTGCTACTAGAAAATGTCAATTCTAAATGTCAGCTATCCTAACTCTACAGGTGGAGCCAGGGTAGCGGGTGATGTAATTTACATTGTACCTATTGGTGAGCGAGAAAGAGTACAGTCAACTTGAAATGGAGCTGACTGTGAAAGAGTTCAGTTTAGTTTAAAAAATCCTGGTGAAGATATTTGTTTCTATTTTATATTGCTCTTATGTTCTTTTTTTTTTTTTCTTTTTTGCGTAGGAGTAAAAAAGCTCTACCAGCCGCCGTGTGGGGCTCACCCACTAAAATACCTCCTCCCTTCCCCTCCCAGGGGCGGCCGGAATCGCCTCTCGGCATAACATCAGCCAGCC
>JAAAKQ030181335.1:0-12272 GCA_010016005.3 Zanna intricata | reverse complement strand
CTAACGAAGCGTTTTCGGACCTATGTTTATACGAACTTTTTTCTTATTTTTAGCCTCTAGAATGAGTTGTCAAAGTAATGCCCTATGCTCGTGAATCACTCTGTATGTATAATTTTTGTAAAGTATAATAGCGCGTGGTTACTAAATATATCGCCGCTAAATTTCTTTTATACGCATCACAATTTACAGTATATGCTTGTGAATCAGGCGCTTGAACACTCGTACGCGCAACCTGTTACTTGAACTCTATAAGCTAACTGAATTATGTACAGACTGGCATATTAATAGAATCTTATGGCAAATTTTCTTATGTATATCTCTAGATGCTTTAATTCTTTCTAACGAAAACTTCAATAACGCAATGTCGAATATGCTACTGATCACTTCAGTAATTGTGTGACATAGAATAAGCTTGGCAATTTCAACGAGCCATTTCACAAATGTTGTTATGAACTCCAGATAGGTTAAAAATCCTTTATTATATTTTGTTTACTATCAAACCCATTCTCAAAGTCAGTTGTGAGTAACACAAACTGATCTTTGCAGATGTTTCCTGGAATGTAACAACCTTTTGAAGTGATTAATTGATTATAATACAAGTTGAGATCGGGCTGTGGAGCGTGAACAATCAATGTGAAACTTATATATTCCTTATCTAACAGTTCATCAGTGTTGCCAGTAACCTTTTGGAGGCAAGTAGGTCTATTTTTTCATGACTTTGAATCCTTCCTAATAAATCTGCTTTTGACTAACTAATTCCTTCTAAATTTAATTCTAACAGTCTAAATTTAATCTACATTTAAGCCTAAATGTTAATGCTTCCATAAAAATCTTTAGGACTGTTTATAAAATGTTATTATGTCATAATAATGATTCTGCTTCTTAGGTGGGTTTGATTTCTAATCAGCTGTTAGGAGATAGTTCCTGTCCTATAATGTAACTCAAAAGGTAAAGGCAAATTGAAGATTTACAGATGGAAACAGGGATTTCCCCTTGATAAATCATAATAAATACAGGTGATGATTTTAAGTAGTGAAAGTTACCATCATTGCCAGATAAGAATAAATTAAAATTATTACTTTATTAATAAATAACAAAATCAAAAACATTTAATGAATCTAACATTTTCTTACGCCATGGGATTAGATTTAATATTATATTTAAAATAGAGTTCCATCACGGGCAGAACTTGCACGTACATATAATAAAGGGGGCTCATATTTCTATTCGTATTTTTAATTGATGCAATTAAAAGATCATCCCACTAGTTAATCAAAATTGAAAATTTTCTTTTACAGACATAATACAATTCAAAAACCATAAATAGAAGATGCCCAAAAAAAGAAAAAAAAAATAACAGTCTAATCTTCTTCTATGTATGATTTTATTTCTACATCCATTAATTTGGATTGTTCTTTATATTCAGTATTACTCTATTGATGAGACTTTTTTAAAGATACTAGTTTAAAAAAGCATGAATTTTCTGCATTTCATAGAATGTATGTTCCTTCATTAACTTCTTTATTGTTATTTTTCAAACTTATTTTACGAAGTATCCTATCATATTTGCTTCACAATTATTTCATATAATTATTATTTTGAAGTATTTATCTCAAATTAACTTTAACCACGCGCACACATAACATACACTGTCCTAATCTTTAGGATTGACTCTTTTTAACTGCAATCTGTAAGTCAAGTACACATTATGAGCCTCTTGATAGAAAAAATTAGTAAATTCTGATATACAAGTACATCAGTTGATTCCTTTAGCTCACTGAATGTGAAAGTATCTGAAAACTGTGATTGAAAGTATCTAAAAAAAAAATCCCACCCACTTTGCCTGAAATGATCAAATATAGTGATCAAGAGGGCTGACCTTAACTTTAATATTTTTGTTTTCAATAATATAGCAATTTAAAACCAATCTACAAGAACTATGGTATTGAAAACATAAGTATTAAAAAGTTCAACAACGATGTACTTTATGTATACTTCAAAACATTACATTTGGCTTGAAATTTTTAACCAAAAATGTATATTTTTTAATCTTTATTTTTTGTAAAATGTAATTGACTGATTGACTGTTTTTAAAATTGATAAAATCAGTATGTTTATAAATAAAGGAAAAATCATAAATATCAGCCATGTATAATGAAACTTGATCTTTAATTTTTATACATCACCAAGCAAAAGTTTATAAAGAAAACCATATTAACATAAAGGTTACAAGAAATTGTATTTATGTTCAGATTTCTGAAAACAAGTATTTAACCTGTTATACTCAATATAAAATTAATATGTGCAGTTTTAACAGCAACATTTGCAGACAAGCAAACAGTACTTACATGAAAGACTGTTGCTAGCTGACAAAATAAGAGTATAGTAAAATTTGTGTATGTGGAGCCAATAAAGGCAGTACGAAACAGCCAATGAAGAGTAAATTATCAATGAGTTTGGATATTAAGTTACATTTATATAATAATTTAATAAAAAAACATATTAAAAATGGTAATAATAAAAATTAAATTGAACCAAAATAGTCCAAACTTATAAAATTCATTACATTCATGTTTTTTAAAAATGTATGTAAATTTTTTTTTAATCTCACGGATACAAACAACACGTGCGCGCACACACACACACACACGCATACACAGTTGCTTTGCTTGGAAAGCTTGAAATGTAATACAGTATACTAGTACAAAGTTAAGGTACTTAATCTATAATTGCAGTTTTATAGGAATGTTACATCACAATCATTAAGTAACAGCAGATACTTAATAGCAAATCCTATATGATGTCAAGTTGCATAACGTTCAATCTAAAGAAGATTGACAGCCATTTGTTTGACCTCTTGAGTAGTAGAGGTTAACTTGTATTAAACAAAAACTCTGTTATGCACAGAAACCTCACACTCTCCCTTCACTCCCTCCCTCTTTTCCCCCACATTTCCTTGCTCTTTCTGTTGAAGGAGAACAAACATTTCAATACATTATTGAATTGATTGGAAGGCTGAACGACTCATATAAATAAAATATGTAGAATATGTACACCAGTTAAAACCCAATTGCACAGTCACGTTCCTTAAACGTTGGTCTTTTATTATCAACACCCAACAAATAACAGCTCTCAACCACTGAAGCTTAATTATTCCACATAGATAATAATTAGTAAATTATTCAAACATATTAAAAAAAATTATTTTATTTATATATCAGCACCCTGGAGGTACATAATACTATGTCCAATGTTATCAAAATTTAGGTTTAAACTTAAAATGTTTAACACTTTGTGCTCTTTTTAGTGGTACACAGTACTCTGTTCTACTGTGAACGGCAACCGAGACAAACAGTGTTACAATGATATCAAGTGACTTTTCGTATAGGGGTAAACAACCCCACCGGGATGGTCTAGTGGTTAACGCGACATTGCAAATCACCTGATTTTGAAGTCAAGAGTTCTAAGGTTCAAATCCTAGTAAAGGTTAAAAATTTTTATATGGATTTGAATACTAGATCGTGGATACCAGTGTTCTTTGGTGTTGGGTTTCAATTAACCACACATCTCAGGAGTGGTTGACCTGAGATTGTACAAGACTACACTTCATTCACATTCATACACATCATCCTCATTCATCTTCTGAAGTAATACCTTACAGTAGTTCCGGAAACTAAAGAGATAAAGAGAGAGTAAACAATACTATATAGACATGAAAAGTTGTGTACTTCTGTTTGATAAAGGGATTCGTCCCGCTATATGCACATAGGTTCTTTTGTAGCTTAATATAAAAAAAAAATTTTAGACACTATGTACATATGGTGTGCTGTATTTCTGAATGATATCGGTGAGATAAGTCACATAATGTTTCATTATAATGCTTTTGTCACGTAATACTTTATGCATGATCTTTGCATAAAGACCGTTTATGCACTGGTCTTTATGCATGTTTGAATATGTTCGTTATGTTTATGTTCAGTTTATTTGGTTGCCAGTTCTCTTTTAATTCAGTACTCTAGTAATGTTTGTTTTGTGACTATACATTTAAAACAACTACCCATTAATCTAATGCGTTCAAAATATAATTTTTGAAACAATTTTAAAAAATGAGTTCACGTGCAGCAAAGATTATGTCACTGCTATAGGGAGAAAGCAGCCAAGAATCATCCATTCCAAGTGCAGGTAAGAACTGTTTCTTGTCAAATTTAATCTGAAATTGTCTCAAAAAATTTTTTTTTATACTTGAACTGAAATAATTGCATGTAATAATACTATTGAAATTACATTGCCTTAAATAATAATATTATAGACAAAAAATTGTTTCTCTTGGTATCATTCTAGACAATTTTGTTTCTGTTTTTTAATTGTAGTAAATTTAGTAAGCAATAAGTTATAGTGAATTTAAGCCGCATCTTCCATGGTCTGCCAGATAGGATGTTACATTGAGCTGAGGTAACTTTTAGATATTTCTTTTATATCTGGTCGCTCTCTTGCTTCGACTATCTTAGTTGCAGCCATCCCATCCGGTATAGGTAGTTGTTGCTACAACTACATATATTATCTTGTATTTATATTATTATGTGGTTTCTCAAATACTCTTTATTGAAATTGAGTATAAACTTAACTTTATTAAAAAAGTAAAAATTAAATCAAATTATCAAGATTTATTTTTTCCTTGCAGAAAATGCACCACCTGCAAAGCAGGGGAATGAAAATCAAACACAGTCAGGGAACACTACAGGTGAAATGACTAGTAGTATACCAACAACTAATGAGAAACATATGAAAGATTTTTCCCATTTTCAAGGCCCTGTATGTTCCTCAGATCTCTCACAACTTGCAGTTGTAATGAAAATAGGATACTAGAGGAAGACTTAGTGATAAGTTCAAGTGAAATTGATGACACATCAAATGATAGCGATTACATACCAAGAACAAGTTCCAGTGAATATGAAATGTCAGATGATGACGTTAATGTACTGCCAGCAGTTGCAGTTTCTGAATTAGCTGCCAATACAAAAGTGATAACACAAAAGCAAACTAGGAAGGTAAAAAATAATACTAAAATTTTACAATTAGGAAGGAAACGTCAAAGACAACCTGAAAAATAGTTACGTAATGAACGTAAAGTAAGGCATCTCTCAGGTGATGCCTTCATTAGCAAGAGGGGAAAAAATGTAGCAACAAAATTAATTAAACCACGTTGTTCTTGTCGCATGAAATGTTTTAACAAAATTTTGGAAAATTATAGAAAAAATATTTTTGATTCATTTTAGGATTCCGAAAACTCTCATGACATTAAAAGGCAGTAAATCAAATCTTGTTTAGAAATAAAACCTACTGAATGAAGTAGAAGTAAGAACGGAGAAAAATCAAAGGAAAATACTGTACTTTATCTCTTTATGGTTCAAGGAAATAAAATAAGAGTATGCAAAGTAATGTTTTTAAATACATTAGCAATATCATCTAACACTGTCATTTTTAATATTATAAAAAACCAAGACCAAAATGGTTTAATAAAAACAGATCAATGGGGAAAGCACACTCCTTCCACAAAGACCCTGACCAGGTGATAGACAATGTAATGAAGCATATTGAGTCTTTTCCAGCCTATGAATCACATAACAGGCGTGAAAATACAGTAAGAAAATAACTGAATCCTAACTTAAATCTAGAAAAAAAAGAAGTATTTTTTATATTTAGAGCACTGTTAAGAAGAAAAAATGGAAGAAGACGTGGCTAAAAAATGGCTGCATAAAGATATTTTTAACAAAAATGTTCATTTATCTTTGAAGTACAATGCGAAATCATAAGAAACAAAGGCAGCAAAAAGTAATACCAGACACAAAATTTTGACAACGGATTTACAAAGGTGTCTAGCAACTCCATTACTTACAAATTCTATAAGTTTTTACAAAAGGAAGTTGTGGACTTTCAACTACATCATCTATGACAGTTCAAATGAGTCTGCATCGTGCATTATGAGGGATGAGTCTAATGCCGGCCGAGGAGGTAATGAATTGGAGTCAAAAATTTTGAAATGGGCTGATAACAATAAACCGGATTCTGAAATTGAGTTAATAATGTTGTGGTCAGATAACTGCTGGGGACAAAATAAGAATATATCAATTATTATGTGCTGTTTTCATATTTTACAGAAATATCAACAAATAAGGAACATCAGCAAAAAATTTCTATTAAAAGGTCATACAGCACATGGAGAATGATAGTATCTATGCACTTATTGAAAGAAAACGGAAGAAAATGAATATCCTCACTATACTGACATCTTGGGACTAAGCAGTTTATTCACCAGTGCTCAAAACAAAATCACAGATCTTAACATGGAATTAAATGACTTTAAAAATTTTAAATCGCTGTATAATCAACCACATTCATCTTCTTTTATTTATAGAAGAACTAATGCAGACAAAGATACATTTCTACTATCACACTGTTTACATCTAGAGGTACGTCAACATAATTTCGGAATTGTCTATTTTAAGACGACATTTAATGAAAACAGTGAGTTTTTTGCGAAATAAATTCGAAATGCAATAATAGAAAACCCTTATTACCCTTATTAAAAGATCCTTAAGACCCTTATTAGAAGATCTTTTACCAACACTTCGAAATAGTAACAAACCAATTGCCACTAAGAAGTACAATGTCTTAATTTATTTATTACAATTTTTGCAGAGTGAATGTCATCACTTTTAAAGATTTTAAACAACCAAAGCAATACTCCGGAATCCAGCAATGAACACTAAAATTTCATTTCAGAAAATTTATAATGTTTCTTATCCTTATTCTGTGTTTTAAAATTCATTTAACTTTTGTAATTCTTAACTTTTACATTCTTGAAAGTTGTTTAAAAAAATATTATCATAGTAATCATTATAATAATATCATTCGATATCATTCATTTATCTTACTTTTATTGTGTAGCTCCAATCAAAGTAAACAGAGTTTAACAGGACAAATGTTTTTAAACATAGGTAGCTGTGCATTATTTCATTATTATTATTATTATTAGTTAATAAATCATTATTATTATTATTAATAAATATTGGTTTACAAACGTTTTATTATTTTTCTATACCTTTAAACCCACCAAACACAGACATAGGGCCTTACGTAATGTAAAACAAGCATCACAATATGTGGGGGTACAAAACACCAAGTCCACTTATTTTATGCTCATATGAAATAAACACTTAGTGTAGCAATCAGTTGTTAAAATAAATCTAACAGTTATGTTTTGTTAACACAGTTTCACTGGATTGCCAGCCTCCGTAGTGCGAGTGGTAGCATCTCGGCCTTTCATCCGAAGGTCTCGGGTTCGAATCCCATCAGCCATGGCATGGCATTTTTCACACATGCTACTATTCATTCATTTCATCCCTCTGAAGATATATTTAATTGTCGTTCCGGAAGTTAAAAAAAAAATAAAAAAAGTTTCACTGGATTAACTTTTGGGAAGTGACAAAAATAAAAATACCATGTAAAAAAAACTTCAATTGGCTCTCCAGTAAAAAAGTAAAAATGTGATATAGTGTCTTGTATCTCTGGGGTGTTGATATAAACTTATGCATATGAATTACATCATTATTATCATAACAAAAAACAGTACATAATTCAAAACTTGTACATAAACAAAATCTGCAAGCAACACACCTTCAAATATCAAATTTGAGTGTTATCATTCTCAATGTGCACTAAAGAGTAACGCTGATATGCACTATTGTTGAACATCTGAACATTGAAATTATTCATTTCTAATTAAAAATTAATTAAAAGTGAAA
Source organism: Zanna intricata (assembly GCA_010016005.3). Taxonomy (NCBI): domain Eukaryota; kingdom Metazoa; phylum Arthropoda; class Insecta; order Hemiptera; family Fulgoridae; genus Zanna; species Zanna intricata. The sequence goes on along the minus strand of JAAAKQ030181335.1, from coordinate 4,467 downwards.
ATATATACTGAGAGTGGCATAGAATTCCAAGGATTTTTATGAATAACAAGGATGTTTTTATCAATAATTTACAGTCCACATAGAAAAAATATTTAGAGTATATTTCATCACTTGTACTTCATGAACTATTTCTTAATTAAGGTGATAATGCCAGAGTAACCTTTACTATTTTGTAGGTGTTGGCAAAACTACCATTTGCAAAGTTACAACAACAAAACTGTGAAATAATATTTTAACTTTTATACTAAGTGACTTTTTTTTTTGTTTTATTATTAAAAATGAATGGTTTTACAACTCTTGATCAGTTTCTAAGGCTAAAATCAGATTAAAATGTTTTAGGTGATGAAAATATAATTTAACTGATATTAATGAAGTATATTTTATTATTTTAATATGAGAAATTTCAGTTTCAAAAACCTACTGTCAGTTCTCATTAAGCTTGACCCACCAGCTATTGTAATGCATATAGCACTAATTATATCCCAGAACTGTGTCTCTGACTCGGTTGACTGTGTCAGACTATGGACAACCTTGCTAGTCAAGCAAATAATTTTTTCTGCAATGATTGAATATATGACAGAAAAACCTAAGCAACCAACACAATAAAATTTTAAAATGTCACTCAATATATTCATCCTAGGTTGCTGGAACCAGAACTGTCACAAGGGACTTTCAAAACAACCAGATCAAACAAATAGCCTTGTACGATTTCAAGTTCATCAGCTTAATCTAATGAATATTAATTTTGTTTTGTCACAACATTTAATTTGTAAATTAAATACCTGCTTGATATTTATTTATCTGGAAATATGAACTTTGATATTCTTCCATTAAAAAATATTAGACACCTGATATCTTGTTCTTGGCCTAAATTTTATTCAATATTCTTTGAATTTGAACAATAAAAAAAAAATCTGTCACTTCATTCATTTCATCTGCCATGTTAAAATTTATATAAAATCATATTCGCTGTTGTAATAATAATTTAAATAATTATTATTTTTTTAACATTTCTAACTTATAATATTTAGTAACTATAGTCGCTATTTTCTGAAATCATGGCAATTACTGTAATCATTAGCAATCAAAAAAGAGATGAGTCTTTTTGAATTTTCAAATCCTAACTGGGAAACATCCCTGGGATCTTTGGTAAACCTCAGTTTACTGGTTGGTAAACCAGGGTAAGCAAATTGAGGTGTCTACATCATTTATTTGCAATAATTAACCATTATTTCTATCTAAATATCTATAACAGTACATTAATTAATTATACAATACTTATAATTCATAATTTCATTGATTGTAAGGGTTTGAAATTTTAATTTCTGAAACTAAAATTTTTCCAATTAAATGTCTATTCTTAAACACAATGTTTTTTTAGAGATATATAAATAGTGTTTTCAACAAAAAAAATTTGGGTTCAGAAGCTCTCCAATTTATTTGTAAATGTTTAAATTTAGCTCTCTGTTCATTGAATATTTTTACAGGTGATTTCTACAAGTAATTTGTACTTATTATTTCTACAACTAGGACACTTGTTTAGAATAAAATTAAGAATCAATGGCTTGTGAACAGGAATTAATATTAATTCCATATTAATATTGTAACAAGACTGGTATAGCGGACCTTTTTTTTTTTTTTGTTTAACCTCCGGAACCACAGTTAAGTATATGTTCAGAGGATGAGATGAATAAATTGTAGCATGTGTGAATAATGCCATCCCTGACCGGGATTCAAACCCGGGACCTCCGGATGAAAGGCCGAGTTGCTACCACTCCAACACGGTGGCCGACCAATGGTATAGCGGACCTGAGTAACGGATTCCTACCAATTAAGAAGAAAGTAGAAGAAAATATAATAATGGGAGGAATCCAGAAGGGAATTAAAAGATACCCTTTTAGTAAAGGTAACAGGTCCGTTTAATAATAGTCTTTTGTAATACTGCCCAACAACACATAATAAACAAATGTTTATACCGTGAGAAGAGTTACCGTAGCAAGGCGTGGAATTTCATAGCAATTTGTGAGAGCGGTCGATCATTCTCACGCTTCAAGCTGGGTCCAGTACGTTAGGTAAAGAGGGTAGGAGTATAAATACTCCGGTGAAGATAAGTTAAAAATCAGTTCTGCGATAAGAGTCTGCAGATGTGAGTTTGCGATGTGAGTTCTGCGAGGAAATAAATTAAAAATGCGAATTTTAAAGTGAACCAAGTCGGCGTAATTAAGGTGACGTCACAAATAATCGCTGTACACGAAAACAAGAAATGGTTCGGTGAGTTATTGTAAGATTATAAGTGAAAGAGATATTATACTAAATTTTATTCATAAACTGTTAAAAAAAGTTTTATTTGTAATAGCAAACATATTTGCAGTAAAAGAATTTTATATTTATCTTATCTAATGTTATTAATACAAGACTAGTAGTTAAAAGTGTTAAGATTAATGGTCATATTAATGTCTTTAGTCAATGGGACTGAACTTTGTTTCCCCATTCTATTTATCTGTCTGCAATAAATATTGAGGAATATTTTAAATTCTGTTATGTATGTAATCTCTTGATTACTATTATTGACATTTAATATTAATATTGCTACTGTCGCCATTATTGTCACTATTCTAATTATTATTGGGAAATTTTTTTTTTATTGTCTGTTATTATTCTGATTATTATTGTGAATGTGATAACTCTACTTTTTTTTTTGTTTTATGTTTGTCATTATTTCTTATTATTAATGATTTGTCTTGTTTTACTTATGTTTTTAAACCAATAAATGGTAATTATATAAACATTTTCAACTACCAACCTCTTGGTAACCTGATAGAGCCGCGAACACGCGACAATATATATAAATATTGATAACTTATACATTTTTACTTTCTTGTATGTAACACAAGGAAGTATTGAAATGGCGAGAATTTTTGGTTTTCAGATTTCAATGGAAATATCCATTTTGACCATCCCTGAATCCACTTTGATTAGTTTCGACTCGTATATAATCTTTTCACGTCTATTGGTCGCGAAGAGGGACTGCCATTGTATCGGATTCACCTGTTCCTGTGATCAAGCTCGATCATTTCTAAATAAATACAATCAGATGTCATAAAGTTTTGAAACCACGAATTGTTTAAACCGAATTATAACAATATACAAATTATAAATGCAAACAATAAAAAATAAAAATTAAGTGCTTTTTGACTAGTTTCGACTCTATATGATCTTTTCACAACGTCTATTGGTCGCGAAGAGGGGCCTGCCACTGTATCGGATTAACCTGTTGCTGTGATCAAGATCGATCATTTCTAAATAAATACAATTAATGTCATAAAGTTTTGAAACCATGAATTGTTTAAACCGAATTATAACAATATTCAAATTATAAATGTAAACCATAAAAAATAAAAATTAAGTGTTATCTGTGACTAGCAGCTACGGTTGACAGCGTTTCTCTACTTTCAGAACCAGTATCGATAAATGAATAAGCAAATTTTGAGATTGATGCTGCATTTATAAGAAGTATGCCGCTAAGCTCAGTCATGTAGCTGGTTTCAATAACATGTGAAGCGGTTAACATTGGCAACAAAAAGAATCTTCCTTATGATTTAATATGGTGATTTATTTTCAGAACGGTCATGTTACCGATTAAAACAGAAAACTTTATATTTTTGGATAACTATAATTTATTGCTATATTTGGCGGTAGTAGACATTTAGTAAACTTTAAAACTGTATGCACGAAACTTTAGCAGCCACTTTTTAAAAGATTGGAAAATTAAAAATGTTAAGTTTTATTACACTGGGTAAAATTGTCACGGGGAAACCGCTTCTCTACAATTTTGCCTCAAGAAGTACAGCAATGATCCTTAAAAGAATCCCACAAAAAAGAATTCATTTTGTCAAGATTTCCACTGTTTGCTCCGAAAATAAATATTTCAGTAAAAATATGATTTTAGTCTCAAAACAAACCGAAATCGTATTTTTATTATTCTTTGCAAGAAGACATGATAATTTATTAATATTGCTATAATTTAGAAGCTTCAGTTGGCAACCACCACGAGAAAAATGGCCCATTTTTCCACGGGGAAAAATGGCACAAACATCATTTTTCATACTTTTCTGGTAACTTAGGGTACCTTACCTTACTTTTTCTTTTTTATTTTTCGTTCTTGAAGAGTTCGGAGAAATGCCATTTACGCATTCCCCATAAATGAGGGAATATCGGCGAGCTCGCAACATCTTCAGTAAGTTGTTATTTAACTGCGTATGTGTACCTTTTTTCTTTCTTTTCTTTTTGTGTTTAGCCTGCGGAACCACCGTAAGGGATTACTTCAGAGGTTGAATGAGGATGATATGTATGAATTTGAATGAAGTGTAGTACTGTACAATCTCAGGTCGACTACTCCTCAGAAGTGTGGTTAATTGAAACCCAACCACCAAAGAACACCGGTATCCACGATCTAGTATTCAAATC
>JAAAKQ030181324.1:0-12273 GCA_010016005.3 Zanna intricata | reverse complement strand
ATGCCTGACCGGGATTCGAACCCGGGACCTCCGGATGAAAAGCCGAGACGCTACCACTCGGCTACGGAGGCCGGCTGACGTAGTTCTGATAGGTTACATTGTGCGAAAGTATAAATTCTTTCATGTAGATTTTGTTAAGCGTTGTAAATATTTGTTTTGTTGTGTTAAATAAATTATTGTGAGAAGGCTTGATATCGTGTTGGTTGTTTACAAACCATATTCTCTCTATAATTGGCGACCGGAATAATATTGTTAAAAATTGTGGGGAAGTCGATATCGTGTTATATAAGAATCATTCGCTCACATCATAACATGACGGATTAAATTACCGTGTTACTTTGTCGTCAAAAAACATAATTACAATTTAAAATCATCATACATATGTAATATGTATAAAATACTGAAATTATCCTACAATTTCAAAACAAGATGCTCAGAATGATATCCGGGGTTCCATGGTTCGCTACGAATGATGAGGTACACGGGTATCCTGAGTTTCCATATGTTCATGAGGAGATAAGGAGGATCAGTAGAGACTCTGATTATCCTCGAAATCCCTAATGGTCCTCCGTATCTCCTCATGAAAGCTGGAAAAGCATCTAAATAATCTGGCACCGAGTCTACTTGACAATGGTAAGGAAGTAAGACAATTGAGGAGGCTACATGTATTTGATATCGTGATCTTTGAGGACATGGATGATTGCTGGAGTGCATGACCCGTGGAATGAACAGTGATTGGATAGTTTAAACTTCAAGGATGTATACTGGAATTTCGAAGCTGGTGGTTGACTTTTAGCCGGCGGTCTGATTCTCTGTCTTTAGAATTCGGTGGTCTGAGAATTCGGTGTCTTTATTGTTTTGTGACTGTTGTTTTTTCTGACTTTAATATTTATAACTTTTTCTTGGATTACCTTAATGTTTTGTGAATTTATTATTTGTTATCTTTATTTTTGTTATTACTTCAATTTTGTCTGGAGCGGTGATGCTTATTACTAATATTGTGTTTGATGTGAGCTATCTTTGGATGTCCTCCTGACAGGTTACTCTTGGCTAAAAATTTTACTTATGTCGCAATGCCAATCGATTGTAAAAATAAATTTCTAAAAATATGTATAAAACAACATGTGTTGAGCTCCTTTACATTGATGTAAAAATAGAAATTGAAATACAGTTTTTTTCAGATTCTCCAAAAAGAAGAATTTAAAGATATATAAAATTATAACACAGCTCGGTAAAAGTTCGATATTTTAAATAGTTGCTCATCTAGCCCTTATTTATTAATCTGTCGAGCACCAGTTTGATTAAACAATTTTTAAATCCGTGACTCTTTTTTTGGAAAAAAATGAATTCCGGGATGTGATTAGGAGGATTGCAGTTTTAATGTTCTTTTTAATTTATACATCAGTTCAGATTTACATCTAACACGCGTCACCATCAATTTGTTTCCATTTTAAATTGTTATATTCCAATTTGTGTTGAATCGAGATTAGATCATATCTCAGAATCATCTTCTTTTTCAAAAAAAAAAAAAAAAAAATAGTAATAATAATTATATAGCTTTTTTAAAGAGCTCACTAGTAAGATTCAGTTCATTCCATTCTGTTTTGCAACGTGATATCAATAATATCTTTCGATTAAAGAAAAATGCAACAGGAAAGAAATTCATTTTTATTTCTTTCAGAAAGGTTACCGTGAGATGCTTATTTCCCTAGATTTTATAGTTTATATTCAGGTTATCTTAGATATTTATTAGTGACTCAAAAAGATGTACGTGTAATTTAAATAAACTTCATATACGTATTGCAAGGTAATAAAGAAAATAAATGGCTTTTTGATTACTCATAAATTATGTAATAATTTTTTGTGGTATACATCCTTAGGAAAAAAAAAACAGATAAAACTCTTCCTAAATATAATATAATTTTTTTTTTTTTTTTCAAATTTTTATTTATAATCGGTTACATTTTTGTAGGAACCTTATATAAATTATATCATACATTTTCCCATTAACAAGAACTCTCCGTTGAAATTCCTCAAACAATATATATTAGTACTATATAACACTTCCGAGATTACAACGTAGAAGTACTTAGGTAGTTTTGATGGAGGGACTAACCACGTTTCACGATGGAGGGATGCCATTTCCTGAGCTCCGAAGGTTTCATCATTGTTAGCGAGTTATTTTTATACTTGGTGTTTTATTCTATAATAGTCTTAAAGTGATAAGTCTTCCACGTATTTTAACGCATAAAACGTGTAAATCGGTCCACGCGATCGAAAATTATTAACGTTTAAAAATTAAATACGAAGATGATGACGCCATTTTAAGTTAGGAAAAACCAGCCAAGTGTTGTTCTAAGTGTTGTTTTTAGTTATCAAAGTGTATATGTGCAAATTTTGTAATTAAAAACATGGGTAAGTGAGTATATAAGTAAGCAATTACAAACTAGTACATTAACCAGTTTAATAAAGTATAATATTGGTCTGTGTCTTTGTGATGTTACACAGAACACGTGGTTTCTCCAATTTTGTCTCTAATCTATTAATAAGCCTTTAATTGGCTGTGTAATAACTATAGTTACTTAGATCTAGGGTATATTACCTAATTTTAAGTAAACTGTGATAATCTTAAAGCGCGATAAGCTCTTTAAAATAATTTTTCTTGTATTGTAATCCCCACGTGGTGCTGTTTATTTCGTGAATAATTCTTTTCTTAAATTTTTACTTTGTCAAATACCTGTATAATATTAGTGTATTAGACTGTTTTTTACCATATATACTATATTTGTTATGTTAGAAGTAATAATAGAGTGGTAAACTAAAAAACTTATAATTTTTTTTAGTAAACCACGTGCTTTCGCGAAGAAAGAGGAACTCCGACATCGGCAGTTTTGTCAACCTGGTTCTTTCTTAGGTAGGAACTGTGTCTAGCGTGAGAGTACATTAAACAGCAGTGCGCCCTAGTGGGAAAGATAGACATTTAAGGGGTGTAATACCTATTATACTATAAAACTTCATATAGTGTATATCATTAAGGCTATAATTTAGGATAAGATATTAATCGCATCGATATACGTATATATATATATATATATATATAATCGACAGGATTTAAATCCTGCCACGTGGACTTAGAATTCTTCTCGTAAGTCCCATATAGCAATATATATAAAGAAATCTTTGTTTCCTTACATTTTCTCCCGGCGACCTCCCGAAGTTTTTTTTAATTTTGCTCTCGGACACGTCCGACAGGATCAAACAGCGCGCCACCATGGACCCGGAGGCTACACTTAACGACGGATCTGTATACCACGACCCGACAGCCAAAACGGATGCAGAAGAGGCTAAAACAAAGGCAGAAAAGGGCAGAGGAAAGATGAGACGAAGGCAACTGAGCAGTGACATAGACAACAGTGAGGGTGACACGCTGGACACCCTCTTTACCACGATACAGGAGCTACAGGACCTCTGCAAGAAGGACAAGTCCAAGCAAAGTATAAAGGAAAAGGCGAACATGGTGGCCCGAATGGCCATGGGAATTCGAACTCAACAAGAGAGACTAAAGGCCCCTGACCCGGTCTCTGTGGCAACACAGACTGAGGAGAGAAGGAAGGTGGGGTATATCATCGAAACTCTGCGTACAGGAACAATGGCTGACCTAACAGAGGTCATCACACAAAAATGGCCAGATTACATGTTCCAACAAGTCAAGATAAAACTAGGACCGCCACAAGAAGTGGATAAAGGTGGATATGTCTTTGTGGTGGACATAAACGGAAAAGGTCAGGATAAACTGGCAGAATATGTAAAAATGGTGGCCCCATGAACAAGGCGCGTCCTCCAGGGAGACCATCTAACCTCTGGAAAAATAATCAGATGCGCCTCCGGGGCGACAATATTAGGTGAAGAAGCGGGTGTTTCGGCAGAAAACATTACCATCCTAGTGGAAGGCGGCAAACTAAACATGGTCGATCAACTGGTCGGCCCTAGATAAAACACAGAAGACACAATCGGGACCCTTCAGCCTAGTTATAAGTGACGGAACCACGGGTGATTACGCGAGGAAAACAAAGGAGATGTGGACGAGAGGGAACCAGTTGCAGATCTCGATTCACAGGTTAGAATCAAGAAAGATGAGGCAGGCTCAAACGGAACAGCCAAAAACAACAACGATGATCTTCAAACAAGAAGGAACTACGTATGCATACCTGCTGCGCCAAGTAAAGACGACAGTGGTACTGACTTAGCGGACAGCATTGTGTCCGCAAAAAAAGGACGTGGAGAGGCGGCTGAGGTTAGACTCAGAGACGGGGAGAAAACGGTTCCGTCACTTGCGAAAAGGATCCAAGAAAAGGCGCCACAAGTCAAAGTTCTTGACAAAGGAGCTTACGCCAGGCCGACGAAAATATATTTCAAGGGCCTAGATTGTGTGGCCACAAAAGAAGAACTACACATAGCAGTGTGTAAAGACGTGGAAAATAAAAGCGCGGTTAGGGTCATATCCCTCAGGCCGGCGTACGGAAGCACGCAGAATGCGACTGTCGTGCTACCGCTCGGGGATACTAAACGGCTGGCCTCTTCAGGAAGAATATTAGTAGGGTGGCAGTCCTGTAGAGTGGAGATGCAAGAAAGGACTCCCACTGCTACAGGTGCTGGGGCAGCGGTCATACGGTGACCACATGCCGCGGGCCGGACAGGAGAGCGTGTTGCTACAACTGTGGCGGAAAAGGACATACGAAGTTGGAATGCTCTGCGCCCTCCAAGTGCCTATACTGCGGGCAGTCTGGCCACAGAACGGGAAGTGTGACATGCAACAGCAACAAACAATGCGCTTTATCCAACTAAACGCAAACAGATGTGTGGCGGCTCATGACTTGTTGTGGGCCTCCGCACTGCAGAACGGCGCGGATTTTGTGGTCGTAACGGAACCCAACTGGCACAAAGTGGGACACGGCCCCTGGTTAGTAGACCAAGACAGTGATGCGGCCATTGGCATGGTCACCACAAACCATGCAACTGTCAGCACGAAGGCAGGTAGGGGCTATGTGATGCTGGAATTAAATGACTATGTGGTGATCAGCATTTACATATCCCCTAACTGTAGTTTAGACAGATTCCAGGAGGTCCTCGGGAACCTGGAGGCAAATATCAGGGGCTACAGGAAACCCGTCATTCTAGCACGGTACTTTAACGCAGAATGTGCCGAGTTGGGTGGGATAAGATCAACCCCTCGGGGCTACGAACTGGCAGCAATGGTGGCGGCGACAGGGCTCGTGGTCCAGAACGCAACAGCTGCTCCAACATTCGTAAGAAGAGACTCCAGGTCTGTCTTGGACCTCACCCTGGTGGATAAGCGAATTGCGCATCGGGTCAAGGAGTGAAGAATCATGGAAGAGTTCGTAAGTGACCACAAGGCCATAACCTTCGTGGTCACGAACGCAGAGAGACACCAACCCCGACAGATCTGGCGTTGGAAACCTACTGAGGCACAGCAGATCAGGGTAGTGGACGAGACTGTGGAAGAGGTCATGGGCCCCCTCCCCACGACTCCGGACGAACTAACGACGGCGCTATCGGCAGCATGCAGAAGGGCAATGGACAACATCAGGAGACGGAGCCGGACTGCATACTGGTGGTCCGCCGAAATTGCAGACATCCGCCGGACTTCCCTGGCTAAGAGGAGAGGCCTAGCAAGGCACAAAGGAGAGGGATCCTGATGTTGGACACCGTCGCAACCCTGGAGCTGGATTACAAGGAAGCAAGGCGCCAACTTAAAGATGCATTGAGGCGTGCAAAGCAGCAGGAATGGAGGAAACTGGTGGAAGAGTTGGATGCTGACCCTTGGGGGAAGGCCTACCAGATCCTAATGGGAAAGTTTGGTAAACGCTTCCCCAGGCTGACACATAGACAGACTCTACGAGCGATAGGGTCGCTCTTTGCAGTCGAAGAGGAAGAATCGGTAGGAATGGAAGCAGGACATGCGCAACGCTTCTCCATCGATGAGCTGAAATGGGCGACGGCCAAAATGAATAGCAACAAGAGTCCGGGCCCGGACAGGGTGCCTGTTGCGGTAGTAAAGTAACTTGTAGAACGGCATCCGTGGTTAGCACTAGACGTCATGAACGACACTCTGGAAAAGGGGGAGTTCCAACAAGCTGGAAAGAAGCCAGACTGGTCCTCCTCCCCAAGTTGGGGTCCCCACCTGGGGAGGAGACTAAATACCGCCCCATCTGCCTCATAAACATGTTGGAGAAAGTCTATGAGCGAATGGTGGCGGAACGACTGAAAGAAGAATTGGCTGCGACGGGAGGATTCACCCCGCGTCAGTATGGATTTCAGAAAAGAAGAACGACCATGGATGCTGTTCGGTATATAGCAGACTGGTAAGAACGACGGCGGCAGGCACCCAGAGAACGAGGAGAATACCCTTGGTAGTCCTACTCGACATCCAGAATGCCTTTAACAGCGTTTCCTGAAGTGTGATTCTCGGGGAACTGCGCATTAGGGGCATAAGCGCGTCCGTACTGTCTATCATCAATAAGTACCTTCATGTTAGAAGAGTCAACACGGACACCGAGGAAGGAGTCGTACAATTCGACATGCATGGTGGGGTACCGCAGGGGTCGGTCCTAGATCCACTGTTGTGGAACGTAGCGTATGACGGTCTCCTGAGGACGGAGATGCCAGAGGGAGTCCAGGCGATCGCATACGCGGATGACCTGGCCCTGCTGATGCCAGGCCACACAGCAGAGGAGGTCGAACGGATTGCCAACGACGCAGTAGGTTGAGTAAGCGCATGGCTACGGAAGAGAAGGCTTCGATTAGCGCCAACCAGACATCGGTCGTGGCCCTGACCGGCAAACGACGGCTGAGGGAGGTGAAGGTGATGGTGGAAGGCCACACGGTCCGAGAGACCAGGAACGCCAAATACCTGGGCGTGTGGCTGGACAAGTCCGGCCGTTTCACCCTCCACGTAAACAAGATGGCCGAAAAAGCGGAAGGAGTCCTAGTAAACCTGAGCAAGATCATGCTGTCAAAACAGGGGCCGGAGGCAGGGAAAAGAAGGGTTCTCCTGTCTGTGGTAAACTCAATACTGCTGTATGCGGTGACGGTATGGCATGAGGCGCTGGAGGTCAGGCGGAATCGGAACAAACTGGCTTCCATCCAGCGTCGTGCAGCCATTAAGATCATATCGGCCTATCGGACCGTGTCTGGGGCGGTATCGGAGGTGCTCGCAGGCGTACCACCAATGCACCTGCGGGCCCTGGAATTAAAGAGGACCCACGAGGGAATGCCCAAACTGGAGGCGAAGAGAATACAGACAGAGGAATGGCAGTCGGAGTGGGAGGCTACGCATACTGGTGCCTGGATGAGGCGACTGATACCGCGCCTCCAGCCGTGGATCAGACGAGGGTTTGGGGAAATGAATTATTTCCTCACCCAGCTCTTCACGGGCCACGGGGAGTTCACCGACTATCTACATCGATTTGGAAGGCGAGCCACCCCGACGTGCCAATACTGTGACAACATCGACATGGTGAACCACACGTTTCTTTCACTGTAGAAGATGGTCGGGGTCTGACAGCTCAAGGGCTTAGAACACCTGACACCGGATAGTATTGTAGAGCATATGCTCAGAGGTCAACCCTACTGGAAGGGAGTGGAAGAACTGGCGACAAATATCCTCCGAACGAAGGAAAGGGAAGCAGTAGAGTGGGGAGCGGACTAACGTGGCCCAGGGCTACAAAAAAAAAAAAAAAAACACTTTGAAATAAAAATAAACCAAAAAAAGAAAAATATTGAAAATGAAATTGCAAAACAAAAACGGAAAAGAAGGAAATGAAGATTGACCAATGCACAACACTCGCGGGTGTAATTACACTGTAAGTTACTAAAATCCAGTACGTGTACCGCTTAAATCTTCTTACAACCACATCGTCGTCTAGGAAGTTTACGGTCGTAAACGGCCTCTTGTCCCTGCGGTGGACCGGTGATATCATTCATATCTCAAGAAGCTACCTTCAGAAATCTAGAAGAGTTTTTGCTGATAAACTTGGTAAGAAACCCTGTCAGGTTTCCTATCCCTGTCTGGTATCTATTTGCTGTACCAGAAACTCAATGCTGCAACTCAATTTTTCTAGGTTGTCTTTAGCAATTCTGTGCATTCTATGCTCAACAACCGAAGCATAAGACCGTAGACAAGCAGTGTAACAAGCGTCCGGATTCCTAATCGTTTTCTTACCAGATGATGGGAAATTATTATAATTCAACCAAAGAAAGCAGTCCGTTTGTCTTAAGTTACAACTGGAGGGCAGTCTTCATAACCGGTGATACCCTTTGCCTCTGCTTTCTATCCATGATTTCTTCATATACTCAACATCCTCTGTAGTTAACAGGATGGCCTGATTGACAGAGCGCACAAACTGCCGAAATATTTCAATCTTTAGGACAAGCTACAATCCTTTGGCCTTCAGCATATTTTTTACTAGATCTGTAAAGCCACATGCAGCTTTTTTCGTATGGCCGTACTGGTGATAGCGCGTACACTGATCAGGAGAACTTCTCGGCATTTCGAAGATTAAAGTAAAGTTGTCGATTTATCTTAGAATAAAAACCTCTTTATTGTTATCTTTGGGCTCGAGGTTGACAAAAAATGTTAACACGATTTCAGTGCAATCCAATATCCAATTGTAATTGTAATCCAATATCTGGCATTAATTACACATCGGACTGTGGGACCGTGTTCCTCAAACTTTTATTTAATAACGTCGATTGGAACGGAATAGTTAAGTTCCTTAGTACAACTCGAAAGGCTCTTTCATCTTTCCTAATGAAGGTATGACTGATCGGATTGTACTCACGACTAGGTGAATTATCCGTTCGTAGGGGTAGGGATCTTTCGAGGTAACACGTAGTTGTTTAGGACTGATTAATCTTACATTGCAGTCACAAGTTTAAACCACCTTTTTAACTAATTTGTAAAGCCAAATAATATCGGAGATACCGTTTAGGAATATAAGCGGGGACTTAATCGCATTCTTTTGACAGGTATCGATTCTCCATCTAACGGTCCTGAAAAGGATTTGATAATGTAAAATCAATGGTACGAAACGGGAGAATGCGATATCTTCGTGAAATGCAAAACTGGCACTGTCTGCCATGGTACAGAAGCTAACTGAGAATTTGTGATGAAAGCATTAGTCTCGCTGTCGGAGACATCACCCACATCAAACGCAAAATTGGCTTGAATAAGTTTAGGCGGGACTGCTTTCTTGGATTTCTTTTCGAGGGCACTAAAGATCAACGCTTTCTATACAACATTTGACAGTGACCACTAACTGTCGCCTCATCCTCTTCAATTGGAAAACCTAGAAGCTCTTGCATATTCAACCTCCTTCCTAGGTTATAGGTTAACCTAAAATAGATTTACATCGAGAGATAGAAAGTAAATTAAAAACCAACTATGTCATATAACACCGTATTGAGTTGAGCTATATACTAAACCTTATCCTTTATACGTACACTATCTTAAAAAACCAAAAACTCAGGAGAAAAATGTAAACAAATTTTTTTTGTAATAACAGCAGACAATATAAATGAATTTTATATTTTAAAACAAATAAAATAAAATGTAATTTTTATTACATTTATAATTTTCATTATTTTTATAAAACTTTGAATTATTACGCTATCGTTTAGCAGATTTTGTATTATTATACATTTATTTCAACTGCAGTATTTAAATTCTTTTTTGCGGTTATGGCAACTATGGACTTTATTTTTCTTTTCTCTCATTACTCTTTTCAGCTTGTTTGGTCTTCTTCTCTTCAAAATATTTCACTTTGTGTGATTTTTTCCTTCCTCATCGTTTCAAATCAAACTTCATATACTTTCGTCTAAATAGCTTTTTATCTTTCATTTCCTTTTCTTGGATTCCTAGATTCTGTAATTGTTTTCTTATTTGTAATAGGTACTCATGTTTGCTCTTTTGTTTTCAGTGTTTAATATTTGTTTAGTTAGTCTCTGTTCGTCCAATCTGTAAACATGGGCCAAGAATCTCAGTCTTTTTCTTATCGCCTTTTAAATATCCTGTATTTCTTCATACAATTCTTAGTCGGATTTCAATCTCTATCCTTCCGTTGTCTTGTGACCTGGACTGCTTTCAATTTTCTTATCTCTATTTTTGTTAACGATTTCAGATTGGTAAGATGTAAAGTTTCACTTCCGTGTAGTATCATTGTCGTGTAATGTCTTTGTATGGCCCTTTTTTTAGAAGTTCTTTATTTCGTAAATATTTTTGTTCTAGATAAAAAATCGTATGTTATCAATTTGTTTCTTCTCTTTTCTATTGCAGCTCTATCCGTACTGTTATATTTTGTTGTTTCCCATAGATATTTAAAACTAGTCACCACTTTAATACTTTCGTATTCTATACTTCTTTTAGTTTTTTATGCAGGGCATTATTTCTGATTAATAATTAATATCATTATTTATAATGACAATTATTATTTTATTTTGTAATAAAATTAAATTAAAAATCTAAATCATTACACATGATTTGATTGCTTGATTGACATGCATGCGATGGCAAGCATGTAGTGAGATGCCCATGTATATCGGTGCATGGGAGCCCTGAAAACCCCGGTGTGTAAGGGCCTGGAGTCCGTGCAGAGATTGCGCATCCGTTCTCTGCCAGTGCATATGCCGGTTCCACCGGAGTACCGGAACGGGACCTCCAGGGTTGGTAGCCCTGGAGTGGGGGTGTACCCCGGTGGCTAGCCTTACAACAGAAGGGATTGAATTATCATGGAACTTGAACAACAAAACGTGGCAGAAGGTTCACGTAAACACCCTCGTTTTGAACCAGCCGTTTCGCCTATAGCGTAAAGGAGAAAGAGTGTGGAGACAAGAAGATTTGAAAGTGAGGCAAAAAATACAGAGAATTCTGTATAAAAAAGTGTCGAATTTTGGTAAACCAAAGTATTTAGTTATTACCAGAGAGGATGACAACTTCGCGAAAATTAATCCGTTTCTCATCGCTATAGAAATAAACATTTGTGCTGGAGGTACTGTTAAAGAAATACGTAAGACCTTAAATGGACTTCAGGAAGAGACCGTGAATGACAGCCAATTAACAAAAGTTCTGGGCTTAAAAAAAATTGGAGACTTCACTGAAAAAGTAGACCCGCACGGCACCCTCAACACCTCAAAGGGGGTTGTTGTTTGTTGGGACCTTTTGTACGGAGCAGGAGATAATTGAAGAGTTGACACCACAAGGCGTGATCGATTGCAGACAGTTAACTATGAGAAGGAACGGCGAAAATCTGCCGTCTGCCTCTCACGTGCTTACTTTCAACAAGCCAACGTTTCCCGAGAAAGTGCGGGCTGGAATACACCGTCTGGATATGCGAGCTTTCGTTCCACAACAATGAGGTGTTTAAGGTGTCAACAGTTTGGCCACACCGCTGTTCGGTGCGAAAGGCCACAAAAGATGTATGTGTGGTGATGAAATACACGAGGGGGAACCAGGCAAAGATCCTCCTACGTACGTTAACTGCAGGGGACAGCATTCGTGCAGGTTTAGAAACTATCCCGTTTACAAAGATGATGTGGCTGTGCAGGAGGTTAAAACCCTGCAGAAGGTCAGCTACTTTGAAGCTAAAAATATTGTAAGCGCTCGCAAGCCTAGAGCAACAACAACCTATGCTCAGGCTGCAGCTGCAGTCCCTGCTCCTACATCTGCCGGCTCAGATCAGCTTCTGAGCCAATTGGCGCCCGCTCTGGCCTCGATGATTGAAAGAATCCTTGAAAATAAAATGAAACCTATTGTTTCTGGGGAAGTTCTTAAGCCTTTGATTAGAGTACAGGCTCCAGGAGAACTGCCAAAAAAGGATCAAAGTTCTCGTGGGCCAAACGAGTCAACTGCCAAATCAGAACTCCGAGTAAGTCTGCAGAACATTCTAGATGATTTTACGGACAAAGTTGTTGATCCAAAACCGTCAGAAGGAGTATTCAAGGCCCCTGAAGTTGAGACGGCCTCTAAGCCACAGAGGCCACCCAAAACCGCGCAGGAAAGATTTGTCTCCCCCCTTCCCGGGGCGGTCGCTGGTGCAGCAGATGCTATGGGGGTCTCCCAGTCTGTCGCCCCATCATCGGCGCCCGCATCGAGCGCTGATGCCTGTCCGTCGTCGTCCGCGGCTTCGATGGTCTCCGATTCGGAGTCCGGGAGCTGTGCGGGGGACGACGTCTCCGCCGAACACGAGGCTGTTCGGA
>JAAAKQ030181302.1:0-12273 GCA_010016005.3 Zanna intricata | reverse complement strand
TGAGATGAATGAATTGTAGCGTGTGTGAAAAATACCATGCCTGACCAGGATTCGAACCCGGGACCTCCGGATGAAAGACCGAGACGCTACCACTCGGCCAAATAATATTAATGAAATAATATTACATAAATTCTACTGACTGTAATCTGCAACTTGTTAGTTAAACTGTTCCTGAAGTATAAAGACACTTGAAAATCTATAAATACTAAATTTTTACCAAGATTTAATCTTTTTGAACTAAGGAAAATAACAGCTGGAAAAATAAACTCAAAAAAACAGATTCACAGTTTCTGATTTCATGATTGAAAGGGTTGACGATTAATATTTATTGTCTTATTTAATAATATCGTAGTACTTTTAACAGATAATAAACAGTATAAAATATGTTTGGCTTCAAATTTATTTATATCATATTCATAGAAAAATATAAAGATTCATAAAGCTAAATTGACATTTTAAATAACACCATGATTTTTCATTTACATATAATATGCTTTCTAATTGAGATTAAATTTAAATCATTGAAAGAACAAAAAATTAATGATTGTACCTCAAAAAAATCTGATGCTGTTCACCTAATGAAATATTTTTTCTAAAAATCTCATTTCAAAGATTTTACAAAAAAGTAATTTATTGTGCACGTAATTTTCCTGCTCAATATCCCAGGAAGTTTTTTTTATAACTGTTTTGAGAGCAGTAGCGAAATGGAATATCTTGCTTAATCAGAATTGCTGTGCTGTGGACAAAAAAATAAAATTGAGAGTACACTAATATTTATATATTTTTATCAAACACATAAAAATGACTAAAAAATAATTTTAATTGTTATTTGCTAAGAATCTGCTTTTCTTTTCACTACATGAGATTGGAATTGAGTTTATCAGTAACAAGCAAAATATAAAATAACTTTAATTTCTTTATACCATACTAAATATTACACTGTTGATTCATGATTTATATCTGTTTGGTATAATTAAAATTTCAAAATATACAGAAAATAAACAATGAACAGTTCATATAAAGAAAAGGATATTCAAAGTTGGCTGTGTGTGTCAGAATGATGTAGATGTCATCTCATTTAGATGATTGATATTTGAAGGCCTGTCAAATCTGCTACATTTTAATATTTTCACTAGCTACTATTCTATTGTTGAATTTAATTAACAACGTGAAATGGCATGGTAATCCTTTGATGAAACAAACTGCAAGTACTCATTGCATTACAGAAAGAAATGCAACTAGCTACAGGTTCTGGTTCTAGAAACCTGCACTAGATATCTGGAGTCTTTGTCTTTAAAGAGTCAGTTATTCAATTGTTGGCTGTTGATGTCCCTTCAACATGTTTTTATTATCTTTCTGCCCCCAAATCTCAGTCTCCCTTCTATATGAAATCAAGCACAACAGTTCTGATTTAATAATTTCACTACTTTAAAGTCCTTCACAGTTCTTTAAACATGAATGTTTTGTTTTACATTGGGGACAAAGTTTTTTTTTTTTTTTTAATTTTCATATGTTGCTTTACCTGCTTGGGAACTGTTTTTTCAGTATCTAAAACTAATTAACTTTGTTGATCATCAACAGAGTAAAAAACATCAAGAATTTCTTTAAAAAAACAGAAAAGTTATTTCTTAGTTACTTTTGATAAAAAGTATAACATTTTAGGATTAGGTATGAGAGTACATGAAATAGCCACAAATATACATATACTTATATTACCACATTCACCTGTAATATAAGGTATCCTGAAAGAAATGTCTTTAATAACTTTTGTAATTTCTAACTGGTTTTAATAAAACTACACTAACACGTACTATGATAAGTTACCAATGTGGAAAATGTTTTCTTATAAATAAACATGAATGACAGAAAAAGGCAGCGTACCAATTGGATTCCTGGAAAAAGTGAGATCTAGACTCAAGAGGTGTACATACATAATATCAGTAATGCCCAGAAATAGATTAATGGAAGGAAAGTTCCCTCCATTAATTATTTGTTGTTTAAACAAAATGCAGTTGCAGATCCACAACAGACATGAGAATAACCTCAATGGAACTAATTGTTGATTAATCATCAAGAAATCTGTGCATGGAGATGGAGTTGACTGGGTTAATAACCCAGTGAAATATTAATTACACTCGGAGAGAAAAAAAATTAATCTTTCTGTGAGTATGATACCATTTCTTGAATTACTTTTTTTGCATACATTACAGATCTGTAAATACAATTTTTCTATCACCCTTAATTTTACATAAATTACACTTTAAAACAAATTAAGGTAAAATATATATATAATCTGTAAAATTTATAATTTTGCATGGCCATATATGTGTTAGAATGATTTAATTGATGTTTTTCTTTTATAATTAGCCTCAGGCACATCCTGATTTAATGTCCAATAGTAATTGGCTAGCATGTTAGTATTACATTTCCCTTTATAGCAGCTTTCATTGAAATGTCTTGGTGGAAATGTTCACAATGTTTGTCAATTATGTCTCCGAAGTTTCTGGGAAAAAATACCGATGTGAATACAAGAAAGGTATTTTCAAAGATATATTACAACTAATAGCTCTATATGAAGTAAGAAATTGATTAGCAACATTGTGGTAATTGTCAGATGTTTGCCAAGAAAAGTTTTGCAAACATCTTTAAATGAAGCCCAAGCTGCACTTTCTACATTATTTAACACTGACTGAAATAAATTTTCTTTGACCAACTAATATTTTTTCTTTAATTTTTCCTTCACTTATATTCAAAAATTCTGTCTGATGTATAAAAATCTGGGACTATCCATCCTGCATTGCTTTTACAAAATTTTTCATTAGTCCTAGATTGACATGGAGAGGGGGTAAAAATATTTTTTGGGTTCAACTAAGGTCTCATGAATAATATTTTTCCATTTGGAGTTAAGTTGTCGCATTTCTTCCACTCTTTGGTAACATAATGTTTTATCCCTCCCTAGCTTGACTGTCCCATTCACAAGGAAAACATGTGTACTTAGTATGGCCTAACTGCATGCCTAAAAAAATAGCTATAACTTTAAAATATCCATATATGTTCCAGTTATGTTTTTTATAATTTATCTTTTCAGGAACGTCTTTCATCATATCATATGTCTTTCAAATTAATACCATAAGTGATTGGTATCGAAGGATATTTGAAGGCACCAATCCTCAGGTTTATGAAGTTATCCTAAGAGTAACATAAGCTCATCAATATTTGTGCAATAAACCAAATTATTATCATCAGTAAAGTACTAAGAAGGTTTTTTTTGTTAGCTTTGAAAGCCTAAAATTTTTGTATTTTTTTGAAGAAATTTCAAACTTGCAATGTTGATCCTAACAGTTCAGCTTGAATTTTTTTAATAAATTTAAATCCCTAACCAAGTCATTTAATTCACTTTGTGATTTAAGATGCAGCATATTGAAAGATAAATCAAAATCATTGTTGTCTTTTTCAGTACTGCCTGATTCTTCATCGCACTTTTGAAACACATTCACAGGTAGCTCAGGAACTGGAACTTCACTGTGAGGTACAGGCCTGATTGCAGATTGCGATGAAGAATATTTTACAGTATATTTAGATTTTTTGATATTCCCAACACACTTGTTAAGCAAAAGTAATAGTCGGTTGACTACATGATCCTTTGGTTCAAGCCAAACCATATGTACACCAAATGGCAAAGCCTTCCATCTACCTTTCAGCCATTCTCTTAAATATACAGAACAATTAATGCATACTATATGAGGAGCCAACATCTTATCCTGATCACCACCAATTTTATAGTGAAAGTACAAATTATGTGCTTTTTTAATTAAAGTAGTAATGTTTTTTCTATTTCATGTTATGGTAAACTCACCACACACATAACAAAAGGCACACATCGTTTACACAATTTCGAGGCATTATGACACTGCACTGTTAACAAACTTAAGACAGCAATAAGACTGAACAAAAGTAATTCATTCCTAAATCCAGTGCTTAAACAAAAAACAGAGCTGTTTTTAGCTACATGTTTTGACCTGCACAATATGATTAGTCTTGTCCATGAAGGCTCGCTCTTCAATATTAGATATGTTATCATAATATGTAACTATGATATGATTTAAGTCTTTGTCTAGTATTGTTTATTTATAGCCTACACATTATGTTAATAAAAAAAATGAGCTAAAAAAATACAGTATAGGAGCTTAAAATGCTAAATATGTTGAAAAATGAAAAAAATTCTTTGATTAAGATTAAACAAAGTTGATAGAAAGATTCTTAGTTCATACTTATTTTCAGCATCAAAAAACAGATTAAAATCATGTATCGCATGTTAGGAAACAGAAATTATATTTATTAGTGTTAGTGATCTTGTGTGATGTTACCTTCTACAAACCTGATTTTGCTTCCATCGAGTTTTTTATGTTGGACAAAATTTGAAAAGGTAACATATGACCATACATAGGGAACAGTTTGATGACCTATAAGATGTTAAACAGGCTGTAAAAAAATTGTGGGTGAAGTAATGGTCTTGAAAATGAATTTCAGCAATGGGTTCCAGAGAAAGTAAATCTAAACAAAATTGAATACTACTTTGAATAGGCTTGGATTGTTCATAAGAGTAATTGTTTTTATAAGTTTAGCATTTTTCTTGCTACAAATAAATATTTTATGAAAAAAGAAGGCATTACTTCCAGAATGCACGTTTTATGATAAAAAACAAGGATAAGTATTTGAAATTATTTCTACTTCAACAGTATTGTTCACAATAAGAACTTATGAGTCTCTTACTGCAAGTAAAAGAAAATTTTAATAAAGTATATTAACTTCCAAACACAATCAGCTCAGTTGTCTTAACCAGTGCACTTACTTATACAAAATATTTAAGATTTTGAAGCAACAATGAAAGAAGCATTTTTGTCAGTAAAGAATGGTGTGATCTACTTGGAAGATAATGTTAAAATATTGGATGATGATGTAACTGCGGTTTGTGCCACTAAACACAGCCATAACATGTTATTCAAAGTAGAGTGAGGTGAATATTCAGTTTATTTGGTGCCACTGAAACAGGCCATTACAGAGATATTTAGCAACAGAAGAAAAATATGTTTGATTTCAACACTTTTTAAACTTTTCTATTATTGTTGTTTTTTATTAAAAATGAAGTGTTTTCCATATCGCTTTATTTTGTGAACCATTTCTCTTTAAAACTCTTTATTCTAACCTTTTTTGCTTCACAATTTTTTATTATGTAATTCCTGTGCAGTATACTAGATCAGTTCAGCTCTTAAAGATGTAAATAATTTTATATGCAATTTAATTCGCTACAATGTCAGCATTACCTTTTACCATAATCACCTTTTTTAACTCTGGAACCTGTCACTGGGTGCTCCAGAGAATTACTATTTTGCTGTGTTGGCAACCCTTTCTGCCTACAGCTGCTACAACTTTTCTTTGTCCTTCACAGTCTTTCAGTTGTGTTAATCACAGTTATAACACACCACCCCTTTCACTATAAACTGGTTTTGAGGCAACGAGTACCCCAGTGTAGTGTTAATCTAAGTTTTTGCTGTTGCATTTTTTTTTGTTTTTGTCATTTTTTAGCTGCTTATTTAATTTTGTTATTGTTAAACTGATAGTAGTGAATAAAATACTCAGTGATGATGATGAAATTATGGCTGAACTGTGTAGATCAGAACCAGATTCCATTATAAATCAACACGTGACTTCCAGGACAATTCGGATGGTGAAGTCAAAACTGTTATAGTTGAAGAAGACGATGATTTGCCAGATTTTTTACTCCTGATGCTTCAGAAGATGACTGTATCCCTCTTTCAGATAAAGACAAAAAAGCTCCATCAGAAACAAATTCAACTTGCAAACAATAACAAAGAAGGGCTATGAAAGATAATTACAGCATGGGACCTCGAATGCAGAACAAGCCATGTCAGAAAGTGAAGAATAGGGAAATGAAGTACCCCATAATTTAACAGAATGTATAGAATACCTAGAAAAAAACAACTATTAGGGAAAGTAAATACAGATGATCAACAAAACCTGCAATAAAATGCTGGTCAAACACCTACAAGAAACATAGTTTTGATGAGAGCCCAACCTGCTGAGGAGCAATTGGTGTTACAAACACTGTAAATTTGTTAGGATTATTTATTAATGATACCATAATTAATGCTATTGTGAATTATACAGATCAAGAAATAGCACCTGAAAAAGAAAAATACAATGATCAGAGTTTTACTAAGATACATCTGATAAAGAAATTAAGTCTTTTTGGGACTGATAATTTATTTTGGAGTACCAAATCACAATCACACATCTCTAAAAACTCTGGCATAAAACTAGGTGCCTTTGCATTTCCAGAATTGAAATTCCATTAGCAAGGTTTGAATTTTTTGGTTAGTACATTATGATTTAACCAAGATAACTCAGGCTGCTTGAAAAAACACTGACCCCTAGCATAGGTCCATGACATCTAAAATCAGTTTGTTGAAAATTGCAGTGTTTTACACCTGGTAATACACAGTTCCTATATTGATGAACAGCTCCTGGCATTTCAAAGGAAATGCCAGTTTCAGATGAATATTTTGAACAAACTGCTAAATATAGTTTAAAGTTGGTCATGTTGTGTAACTCTAATGGATATTTGGTCAATGTCATTCCTTACACTGGGAAAAAAATGGACAGTGAGGACAACCTCAAGCCAGTCTTTTTATGGAAAAATTACCAAAACCTATCCGTGGTAGTAACAGAAATATTGTATTGGATACCTTGTTCAGCTCTGTGCCACTTTTCTACAATATGCTCAGTGAGCATAGCTTAACAATGGTTGGAAGACTGCGAAAAGACAAACCTCAAATTCCAGCAGAAGTGTTACAATCTAAATCAGCAGAGCAACAATGTTTACTTTTGATAGAGAACTGACAATAGTATCTTTTGCATAAAAAAATAAGAATGTAATTCTCCTGTCCAACATGCACCAGGGTTACTCCATCCAAAAGAATTCTAAACTACCAGTCATCCTGACCCCGAAGGGAAAGATATCCACCTCGTGATGGATCCAATCATCACACTTCCCCTCTGTAGCTAGCCCTTAGAGACTTTATTGGTGATCATCTGTAGGGCCTCAAAACAAATTCATCTTGCCTCAGTCAGGATGCAACCGATGCAAATGCAACATGTGATATTCCCATTGCTGTAGTATTATTAAAAAAATCCTACAGACATTATACAAATCTTAAACTAGACCATCAATTGAGCTGAAAACTGCCTACCTGATGGCAGAATGAGTCCAACACACAGGACCAAGCCCAAACAGACGAATACTTAATACCAAAGCTGAAAATTAAATTTAAATTGAACAGAACATAGTATGAAATAAAACAAATAAATAGTATGAAATAAAAACCAAAAATAAGAACAATAACAGAATACTAAAGAAAGCACAACAATGTAACTTACTTAATGTAACAAAAACCTGACCAACAAACAGAACACTAAAGAAAATTCTGTAAAAGAAAGAACACTAAACAAACAATATAACCAATAAATAAAACCTATAAGTCTAAGGTAAAATATAAATTAAAAACAAACAAAACAATTCACAACTAAAATCTAAATCTAAATTCACAAACAATCTATTTATCAATTCGACTAAGTAATAAGTCCTGTACTCGCTTGTATGCAGGACAATCACTTGACCTACTATCATGTCCATTCGGCTTTTAAAACTTGAAACAATTTGCACAAGTTTATGAGCCACACTGTTTTTTAATAAGACATCAAGGAAAAGGCATCAACTTGATGCCCTTTCTTAGAGCAGTGCGAAGGAAATCTCCTTGTTACAAAATTTTGCCCCAAGTCCAAATCCAACACATTTAAAACATGGACTAACCCTAATGTGGTCTTTTACCTTACATGAATGATAATCTATAAAGAGATTACCCTTCTCTATAATTATGATTCGCATCTCTTTATCTCATCAATGATCTAGTGGTCTGCTCTGCTATCCCTTCTTCCAGCTGGAGGAATAACTTTAAGATTAGAATGTAATTCATCATAATCAAAACATCCAAACACTATATTTTGGGCCCATAGAGCATTCATAAAACTTCTTCCTCCATCTCACATGGAACATCATAAATAATAAGTCATGGCCACAGATGCTTAGTATTAACAGTCTTAATTGGATATTTACTTATCTCTTATGTCTTGTTCGGTTTTAGTATCGTCAGCCAAAATTTTAACACTCTTTTGGGTTTTCTTTAGGCTGACGATCCACAGACCCGTCCCCTAGCATCCAACATCTTCACTACCTCACCTTTGAAGGCAGCTGAGGTAACATCAGCTGGTTTATCAATCAACATCACCTTTTGTTTGGAGATCGTTGCAGTTGAAACAACCTCAGACAGTAATCTCAAAGCCAATTTGGGAGGAGTAGTTTTTACTATCACACCCATTCCAGCCTTAAACCACTCTATATCCTTGGGATCTGTTCTTGGGTTCTCCCATGGCTGCACCTGTTTGTTGAACTTTCCAGGTAACTCCTCTAATGAAGACATCACTTTACCTTTCTTTATCCGCTTTTCAGTTCATTTCTGCGCCTGGTTAGATGCGCTCACCACACTCACGGTATCTCCCTTCAACAGCTAAAATTACCTGTTTTAATTGAGATTCACAACCACTCATCTTACAAAATAAATAATACAATAACCTAACTAACAAAAACACAAAATATTAAAAAAAAAAAAAATTAATTAAACAACCATTCAGAACTAAAGTAAACAAATCTAAAAACAAACCTTATCGTAAACAAACTGAGCAACGATCAATCAAACAACAAAATAGCTGTCGTTTTCAATGTTAGCAACAGTAATAAAATAAACAATTATATATCAAATTAATAACTTTAATTAAATAACCCTAAATAAATAATGATAACAATACAATAACACAACAACCTACTTAGAAATTTCCCAAAAGTATATATATTACTTCCAGTAAAATAACCCAAATGGTCTAGGTCACCTAAATAATAAAAATACTTAAACTCTAAATAAAAACAACCACAAAACTTAAACTAAAACACGAACAACAAAACTCTAAACAAACTAAAAGAACAAAAACCCTAAAACAATAACAGTAACCACAAATGAAAACTTTTAGAAGAGAATAAAACACATCCATACTAATCAGAGCTGCATGCCATTTCTAACTAAAAGAAGAGTTGATTTATTGGACTAAATGTCTGCTCAGTAATCTTGTAGCAGGAAGATCAAGAAGATGGCTACTATGTCTTTTTTATGGATTGCTAAGCAGTGCTTGTCTGAATGCATACATAATCTGTCTACAAGGACAATATATTTATGTCTATACAAATTCCAGAACCCAGAGTGGAATTTATTTTTACCCTTGCAGAAGACCTAATGATACCTGGTTGGTTCACCAATTAGAAATGCCTATGCTTTAAAGAGGAATCTGCGCCTTGCCATAGCAAAAGTCCAAGTACCAATGACCCAGCCAAAGGAGATATTTGGAGGGCTGGGAGGTTTTGCATCTGTTTGTGAACCAAGAAGACAAAAACCACTATTAAGTATGCTGAGTTTAAGAAATTTGTGTCAGTCATACCATATCGTTTGTGCCATCTGTAGAGATGAAAATTTGTAAAAAAAAATTAAAAAGTAAGAAGACATTGTAAAAGTTCATAAAAAAATGTAAGTTTTTCAGTTTCTATTGTTTCTTTACCATAAAACGTTAAAGCAGAATGTAAAATAACTTTTAAGTAACTTTAACCAAATCAAACTAACTAGTTTTTATACTTACTTCAATAAATATTGGTTTCTAATATGTAAATCAGTCTTTTTATTCTTTGGCACCCAGTACCCCAGTATAAGGTTAGTGTTCTTAGAAAATAAGTATAGAGTTCCAGGGTTAAAAAAATATATTGATTTGGATGTGATTGTTATAAGTTTTTTAACACTTTTGATTAATAATTTAAAATTTGTTATCTAAATAGAAAATACCTCACATCCAAGGCTGAAATCATGTGGAAATTAGGTGAGTTTTTTTTTTGAAAGAAAGTCATTTTTAAATAATTCTAGCAAATGAACAAAGCAGATAGTGGTTGTGGTTTTTTAATGAGGATTGTACATAAAGGAAATATTGATCTTAGTATTAGTAATTTCTTTCTCATTCAGAAAAATTACTAATAAAAAAATTTATGAAAATATGGTCATAAGAAAAGTATATATAGTTTCAGTTTCACTGAAAATAATACTTTAAAGTATATCAAAGAGGCTCATTATTTATTTAGAGCATCTCCAAACTACAACCTATGGGCCAACACGGACCTGCAAGTACCACAAATCCAGCCTGCCATAGTTTATTTTGAATACATTGTAAAATGTTTTTATTTAACGACCAATTAAGAAACAAAATAACCGACTTAAATAATGAAATTGAATATTTCATTAATATTGTCTCCAAAGAATGAAGATATCTCAATACTTGTACTGAGAGGTTATCTTTCGTGTTTCATATTGTAACTGTCTTATCCATCTGTGTGTTATTTCGTGATGTGTCGGGTTGTGTTTTTCATGTTTATGTTTGTTTTTAGTTCTACGAATGTTTTTACTTCGTAGCTGCGTAGCCAATAGGGTTGCATTGTTAGCGTAAGGCTTCTGTTGTAGCAGTAATCTAAAAAACCTTTTTTTAAATTTGGTGTTATAGTGTAATCGTATTGTAGTCGTTTTGTGTTGTGTCTATGTTATTTTTCTTTGTTTTCCTGTTTTACATGGTTTGATTTCTCATTAAAGTTAGAATGAACCAGTTTTGGAGCCTGCACACCCTGATGTTATGCCTAATGGTGGTTCTGGGGTGTGTAGGAGTTCTCCTTACAGGGGTGGTTTTATCTAAAGTCTGCTGGTGGAAGTTGGATAAGACCCTTAGAAGGAGTCTCACATTTTGTGTGTAAATGCATTTCTACTTGCTAAAAAAAAAAGAAAACAGTGACTTACTGGAGGAGTTAATGTGATCCCTAGGTTAAAAATTTTGGAGACCTCTGATTTAGAAAATCATATGTTCTTTATTGTAATATAATGTAAAAAAGAGGGGTGGAAATAATATCATTGTTAAATAATTTCTATCAAATTCATACCTTACATTGTAAGTGTGGCCATGAAATAATGTGACAATAAGATAACTACAACCCTTTCGAGATGCAGCTTTTAAATAAAGAAGCTATGCACCTTTATAATCATAAAATCTGCAAGTCTGATGCCGATATTGTTATTACTTGTTTGCCATTGAAACATCATACACAGCAAAGAAGGAGCTTGTGTGTGAAAATGTTGGTAGCAAATGTTGCTTTCACTAGGGTGAGAAAAAGATATTAACAATGAAATTTGAATACAGCAAGCAGCCTTCACAACAAAACTGAGAGTATGATAAATTCTTATTCTCTATCTGTTGCTGTATATATCAGTAGATAGAGTAAGAAGAGGGAGACAGTGCAAAATTTTGTTGCAGAGGTTGTATTAGGTCCTAAACCAAAGGCTTTACCCATGAAGATTTAATGGAATCAAGGAGATGAATAACTAGCATTATACCACCCTGTTTCTCACTCTCCTTTATACATTGATGAATGAATGTTCCTTGTAGCTAGAAACTAATCGGTGAGTTAAAAAGTTCTTAGGTAACTAGCATTCTCTTTATTCACAATCCAATGTCTATCATTGAGTTATTTTTATAGGGTCAAGCTATCTTGTACTAGGTGTTTTATATCTGATAAACAATACCTGAAAGCTTACGATCTCTTTTTGATGGGAATTCACTTTTCATCTAAAACTTGGAACTTTACCATTTAGACTTTTCGTAATAATTTAAAGTTTATTTGTAAGTAATGTCCTTCTCTGATATGAAACTGAAATTTATTGCTATAAGATAGAATAAGATTGATCCAGTAAAAGACAATTTTAACTGACACCAGAAAAAGAAACGAAATTTATTTTTCTAAGATTCCTATTCAAAGGTCCTCTTTATTTTTGTACGACATTTTATTCCCATACTTTCCTGAGTTAGCATTCTGGTCAGTCAACATATTTATCATATATTGAAATTCTTCTCTTTGTATTATAATGAATCAGCTTAAAGTTTATGTGGAAAATTTTTAAAAAATGTTTTATTTCTATTTCCCTCAAACTTTTTTTACTACATTTTTGATTAAAAATGTCAATAATACCTAATTAAAATGGAAGCTTTATCCAAATCACTTAATTT
>JAAAKQ030181280.1:0-12273 GCA_010016005.3 Zanna intricata | reverse complement strand
GATATTGAGAGAATGTTATTCGTCAGATCTTGAGCCATCTCTAGGTGATGAGTTTATACATTTTCACGCACATTGCGCGTCTCGAAATTTACAAAACAAATCCCCTCTTGAGTTACTCAAATTTCTTCGGGAAAATGACATGTACACCGTGTTTCCGAATGTAGAAATTGCATACTGCATATTTATTTGTACTGCAGTTACAAACTGCAGTGCTGAAAGGTCTTTTTCTTGTTTAAAAAGAATTAAGACACACCTCTGCTCCACAATGTCTGAAAATCGTTTAAATAGCTTAGCTATACTGAACACCAAAGCTGATATTCTTTTAAAACTAGGCTGTGAGCAGATTATAACAGATTTTGTTACAAAAAAAAGTAAGACGAAAGTGTTTCTAAGTAAGTTACTATACATGTGGAAAATGATTATATTTCACGTTCAATTTGTAAATATATTACTATATATTAAATGAAACATTTCAATAAAGGTGTAAATGCTTATATTTCATTTATACTAATTATCAAAAAATGCACATGGTTTTAAAAAATATTTGGAAAAGGACGGCATTTTTGCTATTGTCCAGGGGCGGCAGGCACTTGTGGTAAATCCGACCCTGGCCATAGGAGAAGGTATATTCAGTGTAGTTTGTTGGAGGTGTTTACATAAACCTTGAAAACACTGGAGTCACAATCCTTGCCATAGGCACCAACATCTATATAAATGAAATTATAATTTGCATTAGCCACTGCCATAAGAACGAACGAACAATAACTTTTATAATTGAAATACATAGAACCACTGTCAGGAGGTTTGGTAATTCAGATGTGCTTGCCATCAACAGCTGCTACAGAGTTAGGAAAATTTGTGATGCTTTCAAAATCACGTGCTATATTTATCCAGTCATTTACTTTCGGGTTAGGCATATATATTTTATGTAATAGTGACCATATATGTATACATACACTTCATACAATTCTGCCAATTGTTGTTATTCCCATTCTGTAACTGAAATGTAAATCTGAAAAACTCTGTCCTGTGGCAAGATACCTGAAAGAAAATAAAAAACACACATGTTGTGTTATTTAAAACTGAATCCAGTTAATTTTAACACTGTACATTTGTTTTCTTTATTTTTCCAGTACAAATGGTAATAAAGAAGTGGACAAACATGCAGGACAATCGGATGAAATGTTACAAAAAAATTAATGAAGGTATAAAAAAAAGTGGTTCAGGAGTAAGTAAAAAACGGAAGTATCTATATTACGATGAACTTCAGTTTTTACAAAAAATTGCAGTTTTTCGACCGACTACATCAAATATTTCAGACAACACAGGTATGCAGCAAGCTTAATTGACTTTCAAGTTTTTTTTAATAAGTTAGTAATGTAGTTTATTCCAATGAAAATAAAATTAAAGTCGAAAAATAACACTTAATTATCGAATAAATAAAGGAAATAGTTTTTTTAATTATGCAACTTCTATAATTTTTTTTAAAGTATAAAACAAATTTGTTATTTCAGTATCAAATAGTTTTTTATCAGTTACTGAAAATTGTAACAATTTGAATCCTCTACAACTCTACTGATGATGATCCACCGAAACGTACAAAAGTTGATTAAAAAGAAGAAAAAACTATTTGGCATATTTAAAAAACTATTTATATTATTTAGAAGAAAAAATTATTTAGGGAAAACTTTAAGAGAAATTATAAACATAAGGCCAAAATTCTATTTTTATTTATGTATTGCATATGAGGCTGGTGTTGATGATCCTGCCATCAAAGAAAACACCTGAAGAAAAGGACTTTAGAATCAATGAAAAGAAGAGAAAGAAAACTTCTCAAGAATTAGACAAAAAAATGATAATCGATTCCTCACTAGAACAGGGCCAAAGTAGGATAATGAATTTTTTCAAGGGGATTGCACCTATGGTCAATAAATTTCCAGTGGCAGACATAGTTGACTTCCAATTCGAAGTCATGAAATTGGTAAAGAACATAACTTCAAGAAATCAGTCTCAGCAATACTCCCAGGGCACTTGGTCACAAGTATGGATACCAAACTGCAAGAAATTTAACAAACAGTACCTGGAGATATAAGAAGCATATGCCCCCCAGTTCCTGCCATAGACACACATCCAGTGTCAGTAAATCAAACTACTGATTCGACCACTGGTTATTATTCCCATTTCAGCCCTGGATCTACATAATCCAATGTGTCAGATAATTTTGATTTTTCGTCTACTTAGTTTTTCTTAAAAATACAAAATAGCAATTGCTTTATAATGTAACAAAAAATATAATGCCAAAATTTGTAATTTTTAATGTATTTATAAAGTTAGTTTCTGAAAATTAAATAAGTGTTTGCTTTAATAATTCTAATTTTCATACATTTTTTAAAAATGTCTCCTTACCTTACATTTCTCCTTACCTTAATGTTACAGCCAATCTCTCAGCAGGTGATATGGAGTTTTGCAAATCAGTATCTTTGTGTAATAAACACTTGTTTAAAATAGTTTATCAAAAGTTTCTCTTCTCATTTTGAAATATTTTAAATGTTTTGTTTCAACTGCTCTTACTTTTTCAAATGTTGTGTGAAATTGACCAAATCTAAACCTATCTTGCATTAATGGATGCATCCAACATTTTTTCTGATGATGCTTCTTTTTTTTTCTTATGTAAATAATACAATGTAACAACTGCAAGTGCACTATCGGTATCCATTTCGACTCGTTTATGTACTTGACTCAAATGACAATGGAGAGAATTTAAACCGGTGAGACAGCCGTCATGTGGGCAAAGCCATCAGGTTTTTTCACTGTCCAGCAAACTTACCGTTCTGGCAAAAATTTGTATAGTGGGCAACTTGCCTTAGTATGTAGCAAACAAGTTTGTTTACTACAACTCAACTTATGAGATGAGTTGATATACCCCCCTCAGTTTAGTCAAGATAGAATGCTTGGTAAAACTCAAACATATGATTTGACACATAGCATCTGAATTCTTTAATAAAATATCTAAGAAAAGAATTAGTTGTAACATATAATTTATTTCAATTAATGGGAAGATAGTATGAAGGAGTTGACTAAATACAAAGGTCTCGAACTTAGACAGAATTCTGATTCATTTTCTTAACCTATCAATTATCTAGCAGTACAGAGAGCATCTGGTAACAATAACTTGCAATTTATTCCTTATAATAAGAATAAATACAATTTTCTAACATTAATATTTATGTCTATGATTGTCGGCAGTTGTATTCATTTAAAAATATAAATATTTGTAACAACGTCATTTTTCCATATAAATAATGAACATATTTCTTCCATGAAATACATTTATCAGTGTTAAACTTCAGAATTCAGGCCAACATTTTTACTTGGTGCACTGTATTATTTACCCTGATAAATATAATTTTTGTTTCCTAACATGTTTATATGAACTCAGAATCTTTTTATCACCTACCATTTCTGATAAAGTTTTAAATTTGAATTAAATGATTTTTTTCATTTTTCAACAGTTCAATAGTTATTTTAAGCTCCTTTATTGTATTTTGTTAGCTCTTTTTTATTGTTTAACTTTGTTTATATAATTTTTAAGCTATAAATAAACAATACTAGACAAAAAATTAAATTATATCATAGTCACATATTATTACATCATATCTAATACTGAAGAGTGAGCCCTTATGAACAAGATTAATCATATCTGTGCAGGTCAAAACATGCAGCTGAAATCGTGTAGCTGATCTTATAACACAAGGTGAATTAAATGACTTGGTTAGTCAAGTTCATAAACATGAGAACTGGTGCCTTTTCTTAGATTCATCCAAGTTTAAAAGTGATTCTACTATAAAACTGTAACAAATATCCTTTGATATCGATCTCTTATGGTATTAATTTGAAAGAGACATATGATGTGATTAAAGACATTCTTGAAAAAATAAATTATAAAAAACATATCTGGTGATTTGAAAGTTATACCTATTTTGTTAGGCATGCAGTTAGGTTATACTAAATACATGTTTTTTCTTTGCAAATGGGACAGCCGAACTACAGATAACAATTATGTTACCAAAGAGTGGAAGAAACAAGACAACTTAGCTCCAAATGGGAAAAATATTATTCATGAGCCCTTAGTTGAACCCAAAAAAATATTTTTACCCCCTCACCATATCAAGCTAATGAAAAATTTACTAAAAGCAATGAAGAAGGATAGTCCAGAATTTTTGTACATCAGGCAAGAATTTTCGAATGTAAGTGAAGGAAAAATTAAAGAAGGAATATTTGTTGGTCCTCAAATAAGAGAGTTGGCCAAAGATGATATATTTAACTCGATGTTAAATAATGTAGAAAGTGCAGCAGTAAATGATAAACTGAATCCCTAACAATCTGATAATTCGCAATAACTGGAATATCTCTGGGACTATCACTCTGCAACTTGGAGGGGTGATGTAGGAATAAAATACCAACACCTTAGCCATATTTAATAAACCAATCTCATTGATAACTAAAGTTAAAGAATGCTGGGTAAGATTTCCTTGCCTGCAATGGGTACATTGTGGGCATTTCTAATATCTAATGACCATAGCAATTAAAACCACTTAAATGCTTGTATAGGAAAACTGTTAAGTTAAAAAACATAATATTTTTGGCTAAGAAATTTTGGAAGGTCTGCTTGGATAGGAGCATTTATCAAAAATACTATATTATTTATTACAGGGATTTTTTTATTCAATTGCTAGTTATAGGCTCATTGTTAGGATTACCTCCTTTGATAAAATAAAGATGTTCAAAGTCCAAAAAACAACTTTTCATCTTAAATATACATTCCTTCAAGAGTTACATATTTATTTAATTAAAAATGCTAATTAATTAAAAATTTGTTTTATGAAAATATCATTTACATCAATAAAAATATAGTTTTTTCTAGTTGTAAGATCATTCAACACAGAACCCAGTATAAAGAAGTACTTACTCTATACAATACCTCTTTGTAAAAAAAACACTTTATATATGGTTATTAAAAAAAATAATATGCCACCAATTAGTTTAAAAACTCAGTCTACTTTCAGAATTCTTTAAATTAATTTTAAACTATTTTGTAAAATATTATTTTAATCAATTTTGAGTATTAATACAAATGAATTTTTTTTATTTATTATTTTTCTGTTTTAGTTTATTTTTTTCACGTTTCAGAGTGTTTCTGTGAATGTATTAACAAATCACCATTGTGCAGCTTTCTTAATTTCAAGTATCATCACAATAAATTATTATTAATAAAAATATTATGAATATGCACATTTGTCTTATACTGCTTGAAATGTTTAATGAAAGATGATTTCTGCCTTACACATTTTTGTTTTGTATCAAAAAATATGTAACAATTCAAAAATTACAAAACCATCACACCAGTACAAGGTAATTAATCTTTAGAAAGGGTAACTATGCGACATAAATAAAGATGTATCGCTTGCAGTGATATGTAGAAAGTAAAAAATACTAACAGAATTTTTTTTGTTGATAATAATGCATCTTCTTACTGTTATATGAGTTTGTCCATTTTAAAATTAAAATATGATCACTTGCAACTGTACTTCCTTAGTGTAATTATTTGAAGTAAGAGCTAAATAATCTATTCATAGTAGATTGCACTTTTTAATGACCACTGGTGGTACTAGAGTTAACCTGCCTTCACATAACTAATTTCAATCACACAAAGAAAAAAAATTGTTCAAAATTGTAGAATTGATACAAGATTAAAAGATACTTCACTATAGTACACTCATTAAAGTGTAGTCTTACTAGTTTCATAATAATACTACAAATTTAAAACATTTAAATAACTAACAAAATAGATATAAAATATAATTACAAACATAAGGATCACAGTTACAGCTGAACATTTTTTATTTACTATTTTAACAAACAGCTAAAAGAGGAATCTTATAATGCAAACGAGTGGGAGATACATGATGTTAGTGTAATAGATGTAACACACAATAGGATCACTCTCTCAAGCTCTCCCTTATTGGAAATATGAAACCTCTTTTCAAATTATATAGACTCATAAAACAACAACCCGTCCCGGGTTCGAATCCCGGTCAGGCATGGCATTTTTCACACACGCTATAATTCATTCATCTCATCCTCTGAAGATATACCTTAATGGTGATTCCAGAGATTAAACAAAAAAATAATAAATAAAACAACATAAAAAACAAAGCCATCACTATTAAAAGACAAAGCGCTCTTATAAAAACAGAAGATTTCTAAAAATCTGCACAATTTCTGTTTTCTAAATTTATGTTCAAGTTTATACGAGGTGTAATAAAAAATACGGTGAATTATGTTATAAAAAACAAAGTAAAAATGGTTATCTCCTTCAAAGTACTGTCCTTGGCCAGCAATACACTTATCCCAATGTTGAATCCAAGACTGGAAGCATTTCTGGAAGGCTTCTTTTGGAATGGCTTTCAGCTGCTCTGTCGGACCTTCTCAATGTTAGGAATGGTGTCAAAACGTTTTCCTTTTAGCACATTTTTTATTTTCGGGAAGAGCCAGAAGTTGCATGGTGCTATATCTGGTGAGTAAGGCGGATGTGAACAGACTGGAAGACTTTTAGCAGCCAAAAACTCGCATATCAAAAGCGACTTGTGGCACGGCGCGTTGTTATGATGAAGAAGAAAGCCCTTGGCCCATTTTTTAGGTCTCTTTTTTCGCAAACGTTCCAATACCCCTTTGTAAAATTCAGAGTTTACAGTTGTTCCCCTTGGAACGAACTCTGATCGCACTATGCCCTCACAATCGTAAAAACAATGACTATATGATCTTGATGTTCGACTTTGATTGAAGGGCCTTTTTAGAGCAAGGTGAGTTAATGGTTTTCCTTTGAGAACTCTGAATTTTTGTCTCAGGGTCATAGCCATAGACCCAACTTTCATCCGCAGTAACAATTTTGGCAATGAAGTCACTTTTTTCAACTTAAAACAAAACTTAATGTTAATAATGTTAATGGTTTTTGTTATGGTTAATGGTTGTTCAAGATCCATGTTTCACAACAGACACTGCAAACACGACCTCACTGTAGCAGCTATAGAAGCAGACTGACAAGCCGGAATGTGTTTTCAAACTTGTCACTGCCTGTCTCAACACATGAGGGTATGAGACATACTAGTTGAAATAGATGCAGCATAACTAACTGCTGCTATAAAAATTCATTCACCGTATTTTTTTATCACACCTCGTATAATATATGTTAAGCTTTTATGTTTATTTATGATTATTATTTTATTTATTAAGAGTTTTTCTAGACTGAACAGCACATTAGCAGAGGCCTAATAAAAAAGATTACTTCATTTTAGTAAGTTTATACAGAAAATCATTATGCAAAACAGGAAGTTACATGTAAACAGAACTCATTTTTTGTTTTTTTTTATGTAATTCCTGATTAGGATAGAAAAAGTTAATGATACCTACTAAAAGTATTTAGTAGTTCACTAATTAATGATCTCATTCATAACAAGATTTATTAACATGAATAATGAACTATTCCATAAAATTTGTAACATTGTTATAAAATACTGTACTGCTCTATTGAACTATGACTTGAATATAAAGAATTATTTATAGTATACTGACAAATGGTTTGGTTAGATAACAAAAAAATGTTAAATCTTGTCTAAAGTGTAAATGGAACAGGTTAATTTAGAATTAAATGTTTAGTAAAATTTTTCTATTCATAACCATACCAATGTTTTTTTTCTTTAATTAATCTCCTTAGAGTATTAGTTTACCACTTTACACATTATTTACACAAATATAACCAACAGTTAAATATTTTCTACTATATTATTGTTAATTTTTTATTTTCACTTTTCAGCTCATGTCTTTGAAACTCAAATTTATTTTTAAATTTAGATTATAACGCTTTTAGTCCTCTGGTAATCTTCAGCGATGAGTCATTAAAGATGACTGCCACAAAAGCAACTGAAAATGTTATTAATAAAAAAATTTTTAAATAAATTTATGTGTTGAGAAAATAAAGCAATGAGAAATAAAAAAGTTAAGTAGACAGTTTTTTTGTTCTATTTAAATCTGATAAATCAAATTTATTATTTCACAAAAAGAATAAACTCCTTCAATTCAAGAAACTTAAAGGTTCAGTTTCCTCATTTAGGATTTTGTGTGAACACACGCACGCACACACACACACACACACACACACACACACACACACACACACAAATTCAAGTAAGAAATGCAAGTTAAACAACTACAGGTTGTGAAACTGCAAATGACAACCATCAGTGAATCCCAAATAAGCAAATGTAGTGAGACATCAGCAGCTGATATGTAGCAACAGCAGGTCAACTAAAACTATCTTTAAAATAATACAATATAATAATAATAACAATAAAATAATTTATTCTTTATCACAATTATCCTTCAACGTCATAAATAATTAGGTACACAATACAAAAAGTCATAATAGATAAGGTACCCCCTGTTAAGGTATTATCATATCTTAACAGGTAAATAATAATAGGTAAAAATGATGGTGTAGTACCATCATTTTTCAAGAGAGTCTCAACCAAATTGATTTAACAAAACAGAGTCAACATTTGCCAACTTTTTTTAGATGTCAGTAACAAATCCACCAATGTTAACAACTTTAATATTCTACATATACACAAAAAGGGATCACATCTTAATACAGTAAAAAGTTATTAAGTATTAATTAACACACAACAAAATATAAAATTATTGGTGAATCTTTATTACTATAATTACTATAATTATTATTTATCTGTATTATTCTCACAACAACGAGGATAATGTACAGTGTGGGGGTCCAGAGGGTGGAGCCCTCTGGGTAGATGGGAATCGCAACCAAAGCAAGTTCTGCAGATGTCTGTGGTGGCGGTCCCTTTGGCAAATTAGGAATGGTGAGTAAAGTGAGCTCTGCAGCCATGGGCTAGGTCCCTTGGCCATGGGAAACCCTGAGGAGCCCCTGAATTTTCTCCAGGATTCGCCTGGGATGACCTGAGCTGTGAGGTTCAGATTCTGGCTAGACTGATTGGCTAGTAATTTACATTTTTAACAAAATTATTACATCAAGCATACAATATTCTAAAGCATAATACAATAGTAGTATAATAAATGTACACAGTATTTATAAAGAAAACTGTTAATATTAATAATAATTATTTTTCTTTTTAGGGGGGAGAGGGAGATGGAAATGCATTTACCCACGGAGTGTCGGGCTATGCACAGAGTCCTCCTGTACTAGCTGGACTTCAAGTTTCAAATTTCAAATTTTCAGGACTATTCAAGTCATCTTCTTCAGCCTGACAATGCTGCCGATGAATTGAGTCACACTCTCCCAGCTGCTTAGGTTACGGAGCATCACCGCAACCATGTTGTGGGGGCTCAGTGCTCTGAGATTCGCTTCTAGTGTCCCTCAATCTGCTGCCCAGCGAGCACATTTGAAAAAGGTGTGCTCGGCATCATCCCATACACTAGGATAGTAGAGGCAGTCGGGGGATGGTTTTTTTCCTATGACATGGAGATAAGCGCGGAAGTACCAGTGACCTGTTAAAAACTGGGTCACATGGTACTCCACTTTACCATGATGCCGCTCCATCCACGGTCTGACCTGAAGGATAAGCCTTTTGGTTCATCATTCTCTAATTTTGTGGTCCCAGGTCTCTTGCCATGCTAGAAACATGCGAGTCCGTTCCTCCTTGGTGATGGTCTTCCAGTCTTCACCTGCCCGTCGCCTCCTGTAGACCACCTGGCGCTCCCTTGCTAAAAGAGCAATAGTATAACACCGGCAACCACCAGTACTGCGGCTCAGAAACCATAATAGTAATGAAAATTATAAAAATAATAATAACAACTCAAATTAATAATTTAAAAAAATAAAATGCAAAACAAAATGAATGATAAATTACATAAAAGCTTTAACTAGAGTTCATCCATAAATATAATGCATTTATATATATATATATATATATACAAGGTACTCAAAACAAAATCATTACATTACAATTTAATAATTTGTTCACACTATATATACATATATTATAATTTTTGTTTCACTTGTTTGTCATAAAATCCTAAAAAAAATTCATTAAGCATACCATGAGTTAAACAATTATTACAATTCATTACTATATTATTCACCTGTAACAAAGGATGGACTAATGGCTGTTATCGTGTTTACCAATTATAATGGCTTACTAACTGTTATTTAATACTGTGATGATTTTTATTTATTTATTTTTTTTTTTATAACACTATTGTTTTGGACATTTGTTTATGACAGTTATAACTTTGAAATATAAATGTACTTATTTATAAAATAATAAATGATTATAAATATTTATATAAAAACAAGTTAAAAACATATCTGCAATAGTATATCTGAAATTATCATGTTACAAACAGAAACATAATGATTATGATCAAATAGAAAAAACTGGTCACAAATAAAAAACAGATGTAATCTCTTGAAAATATGTTATTTACTTACTCAAGATTTTTTTTTTAATAAGCAAAGTTATGTAAAAGAAGTAATTAAAATTATGTTTGTAGTTTTTGTTCAAATATTATTTTCTATTTGAAATCTAGATATTAAAAATATGCTATTTTGACTAAGACATCTAGATACAAGTGAGATTTTAATTTTATAGATGAGTTTCACTAAAAAAAAATTATTTCTGGAGCATTTGTTGACCAGCTGACACATGTACACCAGAACTATTTACTTTTGGTGAAGTTATAACAATTTAGTAATTAAAAACAACATAAAATCCACTGTGTGTATTAACTGAAAAAAAAGATTAAAACTTAGAAATAAATCTTGGCGCTGGTGGTAGCATCTCAGCTTTTCATCCGGAGGTCACGGGTTCAGATTCTGGTCAGGCATGGCATTTTTCATACGCTACAAAATGCCACTTCTATATCCCATACACAAGTTTCAAGCTTATGTGGTGATATCATAAAGCTAAAACCAAAAAATATTGCAGTATATTAGCAGCTTAAAAATAAATTATACATCCACTTTAAGATTAAAATTTCATGACTAAAAACAGTAAGTTTAACATAATATAATGAGTTTAACAAACATAATAAAATAATATATGGACTAAGTAAAAGTCAGTTTTTGGCTATAGAAAGTAGAATTATACAGTGAAGGAAATGTTAGACAATTCAACTATAATGTAATAATAAAATTTTATATAAGTTTTGCTTTTGTGTTGATAAAGATTACTAATCCTTTCTCCAAGATAGAGATATTTCAATTTACATTAATTTTATTTCTGTGATTATTAGTTTCAAGACCTATAATTCAAAATATGTAAACATCAATTTTATAATATTATTGAGAACAAACTTTATAAGAAATTTTAGCAATCTGTAGAAACTAAAATTATTTGCGATGAATCAGTTT
Source organism: Zanna intricata (assembly GCA_010016005.3). Taxonomy (NCBI): domain Eukaryota; kingdom Metazoa; phylum Arthropoda; class Insecta; order Hemiptera; family Fulgoridae; genus Zanna; species Zanna intricata. Next base: position 824 of record JAAAKQ030181280.1, on the reverse strand, counting down.
GATTAATCTGCTAAAAACCAAAATGTGCTCAAAAATGATATTCAGTTTCTCTGAAAGAACTTCCAAACTTCAGAATACAAATGAAAATTTACAATTTTTTCTACGTTCCTTTCATGATTAAACAATTTAATCGATCTTAAAATAGAATAAGGTATATTTTTATTAGAAGGTATTAAGAGACTTGGTTTCACCAGATAAATGCTTTAGGCCCAGATTGGTTCATCAGCAGAGCCTTGACACGAAACCACATAAGGATGAAGTAACTTTACATATCCAAATATTCTTAGTATGGATACAATGAATGTCTAGCTAAAACCCACAGAACAACCTGATGGAAAAGGAATCAATAATAAGAAAGACACAATATATCCACAGAGGAACCCTAAAATAGAGTAAATGAAACACCAAAATAAGGGCTTTAAAGAATATCTAGATAATGGGCAGATATTCTGACTGCAATTTTCTTACCAAATAAGAATATGCAAAAAACATTATTTTAAAATTATTAGATATTATTGAATGAATCATTTTTGAAATATTGGAATATTTTTTTCCCATAGAACCTTTTTTTTGAATGACTGTCCAAAAAGGAGTGTAATGTATTTACCGTGTATATATGTTCCACCATAGCAGCTCAATGGCTGAACCGATTTAGAATGTATGACCCTACATTGAAATCATTACGTTACCAGGAATTTCATAGGCTTTATAAATATTATATTTACTTGTAACTAAAACGCATCGAATTTCATTTCACCATCGAATTCGCCGTGAAGTGGCGACATTCCGCGCTGAACGTCGGTCTCCGGAGATAACGGAGGCGG
>JAAAKQ030181269.1:0-12273 GCA_010016005.3 Zanna intricata | reverse complement strand
GGATTTTTACAAACACACTAAAATATATCCCTCGCATAAGACTGAATTAAAATTTAATTGGGTTGAGGGGGTATAAAAAAAAAAAAAAAAAAAAAAAAAAAAAAAAAAAAGGTTTAATTAATTTAGTAATAAATATTTTAAAGGATGGGAAAACTGTAAGGGAAATCATATATCAGAATGTAAGAAGTACACAATTTAAGAACCGAATATAACCAATAAAACAAATTAAACCGACGGGAAAAAACAACAATTATTTGAACACATTACTTAAAATAACTTCGTAGTAATGAATGAATATTGACATAAACATTTAAAGCTAATGTTCAAAAATACTACTATTATTATTATTCTTTCGTTACGGACGCCTAAGAACCGCGTAACAATTTCATTTCCTTATTCTTTGTTGTTTTTTTATCTTCTACTACTCTTTCATCTTTTACTATGCGTTTTTTCCGTTCCACGGAATACTTTATTACTTACAACTTTATTTATTTTATTGTTATTACATTTATTCAGTACCATTTACTGTACGAGTACAGTACCAAATTATTTTAATTTATGCGGTTAGAACACTTTAAACTATTTTGAATAAATTGCCTTCACAAATTTTAGAATTATATATAAAGAAAATATCTGAGAAATAAATTTTTAATTATTTATTAGCGAGAATGCTTTAATTTTTTCTTTTATTACAAAATTTTTGATCTATGTTTTGTTATTAGTTTCTTCATTTTGTGTTTTGTATATTGTAATATGTAATATTTAAGAACAACCTAATTTAGATGTGCGCATTTATTAAAAATTACCTTTATTTAAAATTATTTTAATTTTTTTTTTTTTACTTTTGATTTTAATTTCTAGCTTAAGTAAAATTTTAACTATTATCTAAGGATATAAGTATACTTTTCATTGTAATTTTTGTATTGTACTGTTTAAAAAACTTTTATTCAAAATATCTAAATACGGAAACTTGCTGATAAGATTTTTATGTTATCGGACCCAGTATTGCAATACATTTATATAAAATAATTTCATAAATAAAAGTTTTTCTATAAACTTTCAAAAATGCTTTGGAAGTTTATACTTTACGAATTGATAAAGAAATGTCAACAGTTTTAAATTACAGATCCCGGACCTATAATGCAAAAAGGTTTTTTTGATAATTTTCTTTTTCTTATTTTAGCCTTTATTGAAGAGTGTTTTAGATTTTGAGAAAACTTTACTTACGAAAATCTTTTAAACTTAACCTATATGAATTTATTTCCCACCTCTAAAAATTATATACTGTATATATATATTGTTTTTTTTTGTGCTCTAACACATTTAATATTTATTTATTTTATTTTTTTTCATTACTTAAAGGATTTTAAAATAAAAATAAATCGGGTCCAAAAATGAGAAGCAGTTTTTTTCATTACTTTTATAAAATGTAATTGGCGTAGCCGGGAAAATAGAATTTACTCGGACTTCGTCTACTGAATAAAAGCAAGACGTATACAATTTGGCATAGAATTACAAAGGTTAGAAAAATCGAGAAGACAAAGTTTAGGTTCTTCTTTTTTATTTTATAAATTCCTACACATCGTTTAAGAACAAATATTAAAATAACATTTATTAAAGATGAAAAACGTACCAAACTTTTTGAGGTTAAAATATTAGAGCATAAAATGAAATATTGAATTAATGTGTGTAATGACTAATGACAAAAAAAATATATATATACCTACGGACGTACGTAAAGAACAAACATTCAAAAATCAACCAGTTCCCGTCCTGGTTCCGTAATATCCAGAAGGTTAAGTTCATATCAATCAAGATACATCCCAATGCTTTACGAGTAGTTAAAAATCTGTAACTTCAAAATGTTTGGAGTAGTTAAATGTAGAGATTTCATACATTGAAATAAAGTGAATTATTTAATTACTTTATCGATTCTAGGTGATAATCTGAAAATTTTAACAAAAAGAGGAAATCATGTTTGGATTTTGTTACTTAATTTTCTGGCTTAATTAATATCTCAGTATTGTACTGTATTATTTGCAGTATAGATAAATTTTCACGCTTCTCTCGCTCCCTTTCTGTCTCTAATTTAAAAAAAAAATAGACGGTAATTTTTTGTCAGAAGTAAAAAGCAAATTTTATTTTAAAAAAGGTTAATTTAATTTTTATTACTTATCCCAATATAGTATTACTTCATTTTTTTATTTTATTTGTCATTTACTGATTCACTAGGTGATCATAATGTAGTATTTACTATATTTATCAGTTTCCGACTTTTTATTATTTTTTTTTATAACGTTGTAGCACTTTCCAGTTTTTCTAACTTTTCTTTTAACAATTTGTTTAATGTTTAATTTTCTTAGGATGAATTTATAATGCAAAATAAGAAAATAGGTAAGTAGGAAAGCACGCTCTTGTTAAACAATCAACCTAAATTATAAAGGGAATTTCTTACCGCAGAGCTATTTGTACATTTGCAAGCAGTATTATTACTTATTATATTTATAAAATTTGTTATTTTGTTTTTATTTATTTATTACTTTTGCTGGTTTTTTAATTCGAAAGTCTGAGATACGAATCCTAGTAAAAGTTAGTTGCATTATATGAATCTGAATACTAGACAGTGGATATCGGTTTACGTTGGTGGTTGGGACTCAATTCACCACACAACTCAAGACTGGTCGGCCGGAGTCTATACGTGACTCTACCTCATTTACAAATCATACATACTGGAAAAGATCGGAAATCCTCTTCAAGACCCCTATTACTCGCGACATCCACTGCAGCTGAAACTGGTGAATCAACCGCCAGTCGCTGCCGCCTAACCGATGTCTCTTTCTCCATTTCGCTGCGTCTTTCCAACAGTCGTTCCTCATGCCGAAATTCCGCCATCTCCATCTCTGCAGATCTATCATTCCCACTGCTGTCCGAAGGGATCTCACGCACCGAAACCTGTGAAGCCATCTCCTTCCGGACCGGTCAACCCTCTACAGGAGTAAAAACCTCTACGATAAGAAAGGGACTCTACCCCGGGACGATCTGACTTGGTCATAGTCCACAACTACAAAAAAAAAAAAGATTAAAGAAAAATTAATTTATATAAATTATATAAATGGACATAGAAACTCCCGTAATTCTAATGTAAACAAACATATTAAATTTGTATTTCTAGCTGTATAACCAAGCCAAACAGTCCTTGTTTACCGTGGGCCAAAGACAAAAAATAAATACAAAACACATTATTTAAATCAAATAAAACTGAGAAACGGAAACTAAACACAAAATAAAAGTTAATCAACGAAATAAAATAAAATTTTACGGAAGTAAAAAAAATTACGTAAAACTAAAAATAACGCACAATTAAAAATAATCTGACGCAAACAAAAAAAAAACTGTAATAAAACATAATAACGTAATAATAATTGAACAAAACCAATGAAAATAACACGAAACAACAAAAACGAAGGACAAAACGAAAAAACAACAAAACTGTAAAAGAAAAGCACAATTATAATCGCAGATACACGGAGCCAGAAAACCTGACTGTATCCAACAAGAACTAGACCATCCAATGAATTTATCATTATTTAAAAATGTGTAATTAAAAAACAGTTATTTTAAAAAATTGAATGATTAATAAACATAGTTGTCTTTCACGTAGAATAGCTGTTGTGCTTATTGTAAGTGACTGTTATAAGGAGAAAACTTTCCTTAAATTTATATAATCTTGTTAAAAAAATTGAAAATATTTTAACTAGGAATACGAGATAAAAGCGAGAAATGAATTAGTGTCACCTTCTTCTTTACAAAGAATGTTATTCTTATGCTGAAGTCACCTGAATATCAGTGACATTCAGTTCTAACAGTGACAAAATTTTTTGATTTCTGTTTATCCCAAAGTTGGCTGTAAATAATCTATATAACAGCATCCTCAGTGAAAGAAATTCCTCCTTCATTTTACACACTTTACAGCTATAAGAATAACCAAATCAGGTAGTTTAGTCACAATAAAGGACTAACTTATCATCTTTTACTTGAAAACTATACAATATAGGCTCTGTCTCCAAACATTAGAAGAAATATTTCTTCTAATACGGGGATTTTTTCTAATACGGATGGGAATTTTAATAAACATTGTCTTCTATCTACATATTTCTATACAAGTGACCTCTATAGAAATATTATAAGCAAATAAAATTAATAGCAAGTAATTCATTGTTTTTTTATCATAGGTCTTTAATATTAGTTGTTGAAGATATATTTAATTTGTATTTATTATTTAAAAAAAAAAAAATTGGTCTCATACATTTTTATAGTTACGTAATAAAATATAAAAATTCATGTCAAGTTTTGTACTACAGCTTAGTTATATATTTCAGTCAACGTAAATTTTCTGGTAAAAGGAAAGACAGGACTGGCCAAGAAACAAGTTATTGCTAGAATATTAGAGGAATCTTGCCAGATCTGGTGATAAGCAACCGACGCAATACAAGAAAATAAACACTGACACATACACAGATTAGCACACAATACTGGTCGGTAGTCTCGCCGTGCCGATGTCCGAATGAATTATTACACTTCTTGTAATTTACATCGTTATCTGCCCTGTTATTTATCGTTTTGACGAGGGAGCTTTTTCTTTGTTTTTACAACTCGACGTGTGACGTATTACTTCCGGTTCCCGCGCGCTGCGCAACAGCTGCCCCATTCCCGGTCCCTACACTCTCCTGTACATTTTAATTACCCTGTCGTGTATTGTAATATATATATATATATATATGAAACAGAGTACATTACATTGGCCGACCATAAATGTAATAATTCTTTCCATGACAAACTGTCATAAAACAGTCATCAAATGACATTCATTATTAATTGTTCCATTGTCATAGACATAACCTTTGTCTGTTAGACATATATCCTCACAGAGCAAACTATGATGGTTGTTATAAATCATTCGTCCTTATTACCTACAATTCTGACTACAATAATTATTTTACATAGTAAATAAAATATTCTTTAAAATTAAAAAAATACTTTTTTCCAAGTTTTCTTGAAAATTAAAAAGATAAGGTATTATTCAGTAGTAGATGAAATCATAAAATTATATCTGTAGAATTAATATTTTTATAATGTATAATCAACGCTCCCGGGGGGAGGGAATAATTTTACTGATTTTTTATAGGTATAAGATTAATTGGAATAATCCAGTATACTCTTTTCTAGTACAATAATTATGGTTTATTAATATGCATCCAAAAATATATTACACCAGAGCATAGAAATGACATATCGAAGAAATATAGAATAGAAAAATAAAATTTTAAAAATGTTAAGAGACTTTTGCGTGTTTTCTGTTATTCCCCACCAAATGTTAAACGTTTATTACTAGTAATAAAATTTGTTATTAATGTAATTTTTTTATATGAAATTCTGGAAAAATGATTTAAAAAATTATCCCATTAATGTTTATCACATTTAAGCTAAGTAACAAACAAAATTTAGGCTAAGGGTCTTAGCGTGAAAAAATAAACATGAAGTAGACGGTTTTGCCCGTTTAATATTCTTTTAAACATACAAACAGTTTGTAGTTAGCACCAGGTTATTTTATAACAAGCATCACCTTACTGGAAATAAAGGGAGCTTAAATGTCGCAAAAAATAACATGCAGACATGAAGAAATATAACTGATGATTCACTTTTTTGAACAAAGTTATGTCTCCATGTTATTCAAAGACAAAGACTTCTAGTCATTTAATTAGCAGACCTATTGTGAAAGTACAATTCCATGAACTGTTCAACTGTCATATCATTGATATACAGTTGAACAATACCCAATTTATATTGGTAATACATAATGTTGAGACATCATTTTAAGAGTAACTACCATACAGAAAGACATCATATAATCACCATCATTTCTCAGCTTTCAGATAACTGAACTGTTTCCAGTTCTTAGTAAAGAAGAAAGAGCAAAAATAGGAGCAAGGTACGAAGTATGGAAATCGGTGGTTAAAGTCCAACGTTGGTGGACAGCTGAGAATGGTCAGATAGGATACAACAGTTAATCCAAAAACCATTAGAACTTGCCACCGTAAATTAACGGCAGTAGATTCTATATTGGATTTCCCATGTTTTGGTCGACCATCAACTTTACGGTCTGATGAGAATGTTACCCAAATACGGACTGTGTTTGTATGGGCTATTTACAAAGTTTATGTGTCAGGTATCTAAAGAAATCGAAGTAAAATGCTATACCGTTTACACTGTTTTAGATAAAGATCTGTATTTCCAATCGTAGAAGCCACATTACATCCAGCACTCTTTTCCGAGGACTGCTACTACCGTATCTAATTTTCAGAAATCATGTTTGGATGGAAGAATGGTAATCCCAATCTGTTTGATAACATTTTATGTATTGATGAAGCAATTTTCCATATCAGTGATTTTATTAGTAGGTATAACTCTTACTTTTGGATTAATGCTGATCCAGGTGCTGCTGTTAAAAAAAATATAGTCACCACAAAAAGTAACCGTGTGGTGTAGAATGACATCGACCAACGTGGCGGGTCCTAATCTTTTACGGAACAAAATGTACAATGAACGCTACTTTGATGTGCTTATGAACTTTGTGTTGCCTATCAATATTCAACAGGATAACAGTGCAGAGATCATATTTATGAAGGAATATGCACCTCCACACTTTGCTCTTGTTCTTCTTGACTGACTGAACATTCAGTTTCCAGAATAATAATAGATCGTTGTGGACCAGCAAAAAAGGCTGCTAAAAATCCTAGCTGAGACTTTGTGACCTTTTCTTGTAGGTTTTCTTTGTAGGGCCAAAGAAAAAATTTACAAGATTCGACCAAAACACTCCGGTTTTGGAAAGAATCCGTGATATATTGAACGCAGTATCCCACGATTTCGTAAGAAAAACCGTGGATAATGAAATAAAATGTTTACAGAAGTATATTGAAGATGCTGGTGTTAATATGAATTCGAAGAGGGATTATTTTCTATGTTAATAATTGTTCTTAAGCTTTAATTGTCAAATACATGTTAAACTTCTACATAAAACGCTTAGGATGCAATTCAAAATTGATATTGACTATCAGATCCTATCTAGATCTAGAACGTGATCGTATCATATTTATATTTTATTAATGTAAGTTCAAGAATTTTTATGAATTTTACTGATTTCAATAATTCTGTTAAATATTTTTTTTTAAAGTTTCTATGATTGTCCCTAATTAACTCTCTTTCAAACATCTTAAGTGGAAACTTAAAAAAGAAGACATTTTAAGAACATTCACATAGTCATCATAACTGATTTCAGAATGATTTTATATTTATTTTATATAAAATTTTCTTTTTATTTAGGTGTTGTAATATATATTGGCAGATATGTTGACTACAGAAATTTCGTTTGTTATTGAGTCACTTGACCCGTAGTTTGCCAATATAGACTATCTCGTATTCAGCTAATTCTTATATAACCACTGAATTAATGACCCCCTGTTTCAGACTTAATCTATGTATCATTCGTTATGTATGTACATCTATGTATTTACCTATGTATCATTCGTTATTTATTTAGATAACGTACATTAATCAATTTCTCATATTCAAAAAAGTTGCAGTTTAATAATCTTTTTATTCTTTTCCTGGCATCAGTTTTGTTATATTTATCAAGTTTCTGATATTCCACCTTTTACATTTCTCTTGCGGATAGCTTTAATATAAAGAAGGTAGTTTTTTATACGCCCATCATACATTAAATAAAATGTTGAACTTTCGTATTTTAAATAAATTAGATGTTTTCTTCTTTCCCACCCATTATTATAGAACATACTGTTAAATACTAACAGTATGTTAGCATTTCATCCTACTACTTTCATCATACTTCATATTTCTAGCCGTTTCATCCCATTCTTCAGCATCTTCCAGGTAGATTTATAACCGGTTACCTTTGAAGATTTATTCAATGAGACTGAAGCATTGTGATACTGTCACATTTTGTCATTCATAATATTAAGTTTTTCTCATAAATATCGATATTAAATTTTTTTTCTTAATTTGCTATCGATTTAAGGAAAAATCTGTTTGCTACAATCTAATCACTTTGTGTTAGCTCCAAGAGAACATTCAATAAAGACTTTTCTTTCAAACAAGCAAGCAGAAACTTACATAATGGTATGTAGCGTAAAAGATCATTTAATATAAAAATCTTAATATCACCTATATCAAGAAGTTGAATTACGAGAAGTACTGGTAGGCATTGCTTTTTCTGATAGTAATGATATTCACAATACACTCCCTTCCAGTGCTGAAAGTATTATTTTTAGATCTGAATATCATTTAAATTTCGATGGTTTTGTCATGTAACGCTATATTTGGGTGAGGGTTTTAAACTCTTACTACTAAGTTATGTAAAGAAAAATGCAGTGGGATAAGATGAGGAACCTTATTTACAAAATAAATATAAACATAGAAAGATCCGTTTAAATATATGTATACTACTGTAGAACACAAACAACTGTGAAACTAAGAACTTCCTCCTTATTTTAAATCATTAAAAAATTGCGACAAATTAAAAATAAACTATTACTAACATACCTTTTTAAATTTTGAGTAGATTGTATAGTCTAAATTTGAGGCAAAAAAACTTTTTTTTTAATTTTCTTTTATATTTTATGAATCCATAATAATTTATTTTACCCGTTATAATACTTAACACCGTTTTAGAATATTTTTTTTTTTTTTTTTTTAGTATGTAACTTCATTAACATTGACTACAGTAATATTAATATTATCTTTTATTTTATATCGTAAACATTAATTACTTAATTTACACTAGAATTAATTTAATTGGATTTTTTCTTAATATTTTTTATAATAAATATTTCACGTAATTAAAAAAAAATATTAAACATTGCCCTAATGTAAATTAAATAATGTAGAAATCTGATAAATACATAATTAAATATAATATAACGTGCACAGATTATAGATAAGAGTACATGTTACCTGTAATGATTATATTTATAAAGAAAACCGCTTAATTACATCATTGTCGGTAATTCTTTAATGTTATAACTTTTTTTCACTCATTTTAATTACTATAACACATTAACATTTTTATAAAAATTACAACTTTTATAAAATAAACATTTTTTAAAGAAACATATATATATATATATATATATATATAATCCAACATATAGGAGCATAAACAATATATATATATATAAAAAATCCAACATATAGGAGCATAAACAATATATATATATATATATTGTTTATGCTCCTATATGTTGGATTTTTTCTTTTTTAAAAATTTTATTTATAGTTACATCAGCAATTAATGTCATTAACGACTGTAAGTGTAATGTAACTTACTACCGGCAAATATGTAGTCTTGAACAAACTAGGCCGACCATTCCTGAGAAGTGTGGTATTTATGTGGTATTATTTAGGTATCATTTAGTATCAAGTGTAAGGAATATCATTTAGGTTTTATAAAAGATTTAATAAATTTAATATATTTTATTAAGTACTGAAACACCTGCTAACACATAAGGCTTAAACCTAAAATTATTTATAACATATAATTACTGGAATGGAATTTATAAGAGAAAATAAGTTTAAATTGGGAAAAAAATAAATTTGATATTAAGATAAAGCAATAATATATAGGATATAGCAATAATTTTGTTATTTAAGATATAAAATTGAAAATAAATAATTAAACGAGGATTAATTCTAAAGCATAATGTTCTAAAAGCATAAAAATCTAAAGCATAAATTCTAAATAATGTTTTAACTAGTTTTCTTTTCTTTTTTTTTAATTTGCTATTAATGTTAATCATTTATTTAAATATTATTATTAATAAGTATTTACTAGCAGTTTTTTTTTTTTTATATATAATGATATGTATAAAATAGAAAATCCAGAAACACAAAGGTCAGGAGTATGAAATCTAATATTGCAACATAGTACAAACTATTCACGTATTATATTTACAAAGTAATAAATAAGACGATAAAAAACTATAAAAGACGTACAAGTAAGATTTCTAGAATAGATTAACTATGTTTGTACTTTATTGTGTATAGAATGATATTTTACATTGATGATAATAATTTTTATGTTAAAAATTAGAAATAAGATTATATATAAAATATTCTGTTAAAGACATGGAACCTGTTCAGAGATATAAAAAGATTTAAAAAAAAAATTGTAATGATTCGAAATATCAGTAAAAATCAGTGATAGAAAAAACGGAAAATTTTTTGTAAATGATAAACATTTTACACTGAGTGCTCTTTATTTAATGAAGGATTTGAAATGATTAATAGTTTGGTAAATAAAAGGAAACTGGACCTTGAAGGGCAGCTCTCCGGAGGAGGGGCTCTTCGGGACCCCTGACGCGGGGAGTCGAGGGGTCTCGATGAAACCGGGGAGACCCCAATAGGGGGGGTCCAGTTTCTGGACCTGAGCTTGGTGGGTAGTAGTTAATCTGCTGCCACGATACTCCACGGCGACTGCGAAATGCCTAACGGCAGGCCCAGTTGCCTTGGGGATGTATAACAAAAAAAAATTAAATATTTATCGTGGATTCCTGCGTTTTTTCCCTACACCACCCTATCTCCAATTAAGTATGGCTCAGCCAGGAGGCGCGTCCTGCCTGTAGGGGGAGCCTCCTCACCTACCGGCTGTACATCCGACATGGCAGGTCAGTCCATCCGCGTTCTCGGATCTTCTTTTTTATTTCATTGCCTTCCCTCAAACCTCAGTGGCAGGGATCTCTGGGCCCAGCAAATATAATCCAGAGAGTCCTGCCTCCTCAGCCGGGTCTTAACTGCCATTTTTTTTTTTAAGGGGTATCACTTTAGAGAAATTCAATTCAATTTGGTGGTTGGGTTTCAATTAATCACACGTCTCAGGAATAGTCGGATTGACTTTGCTCAAGACTATAAATTTACCGTTAGTTATATTACAGTGATAAGTCGCTAATCACTTTAATTGTTGATGCGACTATAAATTAAAAAAATAAATAAATAATAATTTTAAAATAAAATTTAATAACAACGGGGGAAAAATAAGAATATGAACATGATATAATTTTTTAAAATTTAACCATGACACATATTTGTTTCGTTAAAAGTAACTCACACAATCAGCTAGAAAAAAAGACTTAAGAAAAGAAGGATGACATGATTCGAGATTCGCTAAAGCTGTTCAACCAAATAGTTATTTAGATCCTCCAGATAATAAAATAAAGATTGTCAGGACGGTAGAAGATTGTATATAAAGAAAACAAATACTTAACTGAATGAATATATAAGTTAAATAATTTTTTGCCTATTACCACCATGTTTCTTAGAAATTTTAGGATTTGATTCACAGAAAAAAAAAATTTCTATGTACAAAATAAGTTATAATGTTATAAATAGCTGATTACATTTTTATCTTTGATAATTAATATAAACCATGAATAAGTTTGATGAAAGAAATCATGTAATATAACGCAAGGCAAACAAGCAGGAAAGTAAGTAATATTTCAACATTATTACAATATTATAATATTACAGTGTATATATTTTATGAGGTGCGAGTTGGGGTGAGGATTGAGATATAGATCAAAGGATATTAATTGAAAGAGCGTCAGCAGCGCGGTCGGGTAGGTGACTCGTATTCACCGCACCTTCTAATTACAGCCCTCGGAGCCTGAAAAGTAAATGGCTGCACTGTGCTGTCAAGAGCGCGCGCCTCCATTTGTCTTGTGCGATGCTATCGCCTAACTAATGGCCCGCCGTAACAGAGGTGATCTACGGCCGGCCTCCAACTCGGTACGTACTCTCACTTTTTAAATGTTAATATCTACAGATCATTTCTAACAATATGTAACTCATTTTTTTTTTAATTGGTTTTTTCTTTCCAAATTCTATTCATCACCTGTTTTAAAATAAGATAAAAAAATAATTGGAATAATAAGATTATTTGTTGTCTATATTATTTTTTTTATAAATCTATTCAAAACAAAATTCCTTCACTAAAAATAAAATGGATACTTTATGTGTTATATAAAACCACCGTTATTTGTTAAATTACTTTTTTTTGCATTCAGGCCGCATAGGGATCAAGTATAACAATCTTTATTTAGATTTTACACTTCTTAGTGTTCTTACATCCTACTTTCTTTATCTGTTTAGCCTCCGGAACTACCGTAAGGTATTACTTCAGAGGATGAATGAGGATGATGTGTATGA
>JAAAKQ030181258.1:0-12273 GCA_010016005.3 Zanna intricata | reverse complement strand
AGTTTATATTATCTAATCATATAATATAAAATAAAAATAATGTGTATATAATAAAAATAACATGTCTCACGACAAAACGAGCCAATATGGAGCTATCTGACAGTAGTCGAGAGCTTGTACATGTCTTGCACGTCAGATCCGCACACGAAGAAATCCGAAGGCGCCCAAACCGTGTGACATAACAATTGGTCTTATAGCGTTTTCTGGGCCTGCATCCATCAATTTATAAGACGTTGTCACGTCAAAAATCTAAGAAGAGCTATAAAAAAACAAATAATGTGGGATGCCATCCCGCAGGATTTTGTTTTTTTCATGACAAAACCCGGCCACACATGGCAAGAGTGAGGTGATATGAAAACGTTTGTTGAAAAAACTTCAATCATCTATCTTTTAGTCCTGACTTGGTTCCGAGTAATTATTTTCTATTTCTGTTTATCTTAAACAGTGGTTTGCATGAAAAGGTTTGACAATGATGACAAATTAGAAATTACTGTTTGGTTTAAGAAACTGGCAGTGAAATTTCTTGAAGAGGGAATGAAGAAGTTAGTGAAATGCTATGAAAAGTATGTTGAAGTTAAAGGCAGCTATTTAGAGATGTAGTAATTAGATGTATGTAGGCTTTTATGTATAACTAATAAAGTTTAACCATATTTTTCAATTTTGTTTATATTTTTAAAATGGATCTTACTCTAAAAACATGCCTCCTATTATTGTGTACTAATCAGAATAAAAAATTTATTTATTTAGTACATCCATCATATTGTCTGGAGTCCATAATGGTGTATTTAATGGCTAATTGCTGATAAATATATCATATTAAAAGCATTCATTAGGATATGACTAAATGCACAAGTAGAGTGTGCTTTGTAATGTTCATGAAAGCTTATATTAATAGCAACAAATCGATATTAAATTTTTCTTAAATATTCAGAAAGACATTTATAGAGAGTTGTGAAATGATCAAACAAATTCATAGTATAAATGCATAAGCCACGTGAATTTTTATGAATTATTAAGGACAGTCATCAATCAAGAGATGGTCTGCACTCAAAATAACAACCTATGTCATCTGACATCACTTACATTGCTTGTTATTATTTGAGGGTTCAGGAAGTAGCTAAAGAATGCAGAATGCTGACATAATTATTTTATAATACTCTTATATAAAAATGAATTAATTAACTGCTATAATTGTTGTATGGCTAATTTAACTTTTCACTTTTGTTTCAATATTTTTTTGTCAGAGATACAACAACTGAGCTTCTGAGTCTACAAGCTTTTCTGATTTGGCCCTAGCAAACTTTCCTGAAACTTAATTACTTCACAAAAGAATGAACATTTGGGAGAACTAGAGAACATATAAAAAAAATACAGGCAAAAATATGCACAAATCAAATCAAACTTGTCAGGATTGTTTCCAAAGAAGTGACAAGAATAAGGATTGATGCTGTTTCCAGAATAGGATTCGATATATAATTTCAGGATGGATGTACTTAAAGTAGGTAATGCTTACTATTTACAGGTATAAATAAAAGTATTCTAAAAAAAAAAGTATGGGAACTTTTTGAACAGATCTCTTATGTATACACTACTGTAATTTTTATTAAACAGAAAGATTTGTGAAAATTTATTGAAAATGGGAGAGATGAAAAAATTAAATGAATATAAAATTTATTATTATTATTTATTTAAATAGATATAAAATTATTTTAAGATTATAAAAAAAAGAAACATTTTTTAACTTCAAATAGACATTTTAATTACTTTAAAAACTTAATTAAAATGATGCAGTAATAAACATAAACTTCTGAAAAGATAGTGCAAAAATATGCAATAAAGGCTGTTTACATAAATTTTAAATGATAAAAAAATAGCAATTACGTAAATGATGTAAGGGAAAAAGGAGCATTTAATTAAAAAAAAATAGCTATAATTTTTTTTAATAAATAATAGGTAAATCAATAGATAACATATAAAAGTATACTATTTCTTCTTATAGCTGGTTTAAAGAATAAACAAATTTTTATCAATCACTTTTTCCAAAAGAAAACAAAATTTTATGATTTTACAGGAGAAATACGGATAAAAAATTCAGATAAATATTTAAAAGAAAAACATATTAAATTTATATTTTTAAAATATATTAAATCTAGTATGTTATTAAAACTTAATGAAGAACTTTCTGTACTCAAATTAACATTGTAACTGCATAACAAATGAGAGATTGCTTATGCTGGGAAATGATTTTTTTTAAAGTACCTAGTGATTTCTAGTAGCAAGTATCACGCGACAAGGTGATAAGGGTCACATTGTTTAGAAGAGCAAGGCTGTACATCATCAGGCCAATTGGACGGTGGCGGGGAAGGAGCAGAAGGTTGTGCGGGCAATGAAGTTCCTGCTCCTAGCTCTCTCCGTTCCTGCAGTGTCATTGAACTAGGATCTTCATCAACTGGACTATATTGTCCACCATCACAGCGAGTTAGCAGTGACAAAAGTAATGCCTCCAGAGCACATACGTATCCAAGGATCTAAAATTAATAAAAACAATTGTTTCACATCATAATAGTTATGCATTCTTACACCTATATTTAAATGTTATAAGCTTCATAAATTTAAGGCACAAATTATGAGGAAAACTTTTAAATACAGGGTTATTTTATTTTTAACATCAATTCATTCTCAGGATTAAGATGGGTAACATATAATAGTTAACATTTGATAATAAAAACAATGACATATTATTAATAAAATCTTGTGAAAAATCTTTTAGGAAATCATAACGACTTGAACTATTCTAAGATTGTGGATAAATTGTAAGAATTACACAAAGATATAGAGTGTAATATGTCTCTAAAAATTATTTTTTGGACTCCAATTGGATTTCTTTCCAAACAATGTTGCTGCAATTAGTGACAAACATGGAGAATATTTCCACCAACATATCAATGCCATGGCAATGCCAGGAACAGCCTGGAATGCAAGAATGCTTGCTGATCACAATTGAATTCTGAAGATGCTAATTGCAGAAGAAAAACAACAACTGTTTTAGGTTAGATGAGTCTAATACAACAGTGAACTGCTAGCAGTATTAATTAGCTATATTTTTCAATATTGATATTAAAAAATTATCAGTTTATGAATTAACTGTTTCAGTAATATTTACTATTTTAAAGAAACATTTTGAAGATACCTCATTAAACATATTGTATATTAAGTTTATTATTATATTTATAAATTAAAATCAGAAAATTTAATATATTTTTTAAAAATACGTACACCAGTAACTAAAAGCTGATCACGTGTCCACTTGGGCACCCATGAATATGTTACCGCATAAGCATGTAGTAGATGTAGCACAAGTGATGAACTTACCAGGTACAATACACTCATACTAACGTAAAAGAATGCGTTCTAGAAAAAAGAAAATAATATGTAAGCAGTTTTAATTAATTTAACTAACATACAGAGTTCACACAGAGTCCAGTATTCAAGTGCATTAATAGGTAAATAATACATAAAGTACTGTACAAAATAGTTATTAAACAATCTATTAGAATTTTTTTTATCAGGTAGTTAACATGATTTTTGTAAATGATTAAAATTTTCTCGGTATCAACAGATTAAAAAACATTCATCAGTCTAAGATCTAACTTATAATTACATTGGTCTACACGATTTTCAAAACAAATATATTAATGAGTATTTTACAAAGAATTTTTATGCTGAAACATAAATTGTAATAACAAATGCTCTAGCATCATATTTTTGAGTTATCTTAGTTTAAAGATCCCTATTATGTCATTTTTGATGCATAATAGAAATGACCTGTTATCTTGTGTATTTTTATAAATGGGTCTGGTATGACTAAGAGTGTGACTAAAGGAAGAATAAATAAAATCTGCATTAAATATATGATGTCATCCTAGTCAAAATTTAACTAATGTGTCATCCTAGAATAATACTTCTTTCTTTGAAAACACAATCTATCAATGCAACTAAAGACACTGATGGTTAAACTTGTATTTTGGTATATGACAAATTGCAAAAATTGAGTTAGTTATTTTTTGTTAGTTTTTCTAGTTAATCAGTTTTAGTTTATTTTTATGAATTATTCAAGTATTGAAATAGTGATGATATTTTTTTTATTCTAAGTCAGCTTATATTTACATAAATGACAAACTGTTCATGTAAAAAATTTCGCTATGTTTTTTGTTATATCTCTGGTGATTTCACTAAAAACTGTTAGTGTAGGCCAATTTCAGAACTGATGTAACTGCTTATGGGCTTAATTTCAGTTGTCCACTAGGAAATTGATCAAGATAAACATTGGTGCTTCATATATGATGTATAGGTGTTATGTTAAGCTCGTGCAACTGTTATAAGGGGAAAAAGTACCATTTACTTTTTGCTATACTTATGGTTTAGTTAGAAAATTGTTAAAATTACACAAAAAAATTATTTTTTTCCTCCTTAATTGTCAAACTTAAGACTATAATCTGCTTCCAATATGAAGAAGTGCTTGCAAAAGTGAATTTTTTTTGTAAAATGTTGAAATTATTGCTGAAATAGCTGCCTATTTTGAAGGTTTGGATAAATCATTGAAGAAGAATGGGATTGAAACACTTAAGCAATATTGGACTAAGTGTATAAAATTGAAAAAAGTTGAAATGCTGTAAAATAAAAACATATTGTATCTTTATATTTTTTAATTGCATGAACTAATTAAACATCTTGTAGTATACGGGGAAACATTACCAACAGGATCATTTATTAATAGGATAATTACATTATTTTATAAATTCTCAGTATTAAGATGACAAAAAGAATAATGAGTTTATGAATCTAGTGGTAGTAAAAATTAGTGTGTACAATTTTTTTTTTTTTTTAACAAGACACCACAGATTTTTAATTATTAGCCAAATTAACTTACTTCACTGATAAATATATTTGTGTATTGAGTGTTTCTGTGTATATACATAACTATTTACAATAAACTTGTTAAAGAAAAAAGTTCCATTTTAATCAACAATTAAATTTATCTGAAAAAAAAAATTAGTTCCATCTCTTTAAGTTTTGTTGAAATTGGTAAAATTTTCTTAAAAAACAAAATTTCAAAAATATTTTCCTGTATTCGTTTATTGAATAGCGGCCAGGTGTTGTATACTTTATAATATAAAACATGAGACTTGAGCTCAGACTATAACAATAAATATAGATGCTCAACTATAGATTTTGAGAAATTAAAAGTATTGGGCTTGGGGACAGCAACATTAAAACTGTTTGGAAGGGTGATAGATAACCTTGACTGTTCAGTAAAATTTTTGATTTAACAAAGACAATTCAGTAGTTTGCAGTCCAAAGGTTTTTAGATTGAAACAGACACAAGTGGAGTGCATATAAAATCCCTTTTTTGGACTGACAGATATCAAAACATCAATCCATCTTAAAATATGAAAATCCATTTTTACAGAACTAAAAAAGAATTTGGTGAATCTACTGCAAGAATTAATCACTAATACTCAATCAATATCCAGAATTCATTTGCTGTAAATATTGGAACACAAAATATTTATTGCTTAAAAATATATTTACAGGTTAATTATTTCTAATGATCTAATTAAATGTTTCATAATTTTAAGAGGTTACTTCCAAATGCCACAGAATTTAAATGATACGTGAGATTATTACTACTTTAGTACCTGTTCTCAAATAGCTCTTTAATTTCTGGTGGAAAACCAGTTATAGTTATTATATATATATTTAAGTTATATTTACTTATATATTTTAGTCAGTAATATACGGTTGCAATAAATTTAAAAAAATCTGACATGGATATCACATGACTTCCTTGTACGCCTATTAAATTATATATATACATTCTTTGCTGTATTTAATTTAAAAGCAAGATACGATCCTCCAGTTCCTTAATAAAGTGGCCAGTCACAAAATTGCTAAAATATTAGTTTTTATTAACATAAATATTTATACAATAATTAATTCAACAATCATACCTGGAATATTAGGTTAGAGTAAAAGTTCCTTTATTACTCTTTAAATAAATGTAAGTCTTATATCTATCTAATACTATGTTTTTTAAATTATTATGATGTAACTATCAAAAAAATGAAAACAAAAACAAAACAGCAGAAGGTTAATTTGTTTTAATGATATTTATCATCAAATAGACTGAAACAAATACATAAATAAAAATAATACGATTCTAAATATAGTCCGGTCAAATTAGCCTGAAAATTAGTGATCAAATAACAAAAATTCTCACAAAGCTGAATTTTGGTGGAGACTTTGGGTACAGCATTACAAATAAATTACTAAAAGTCCCAATTGCACCCATGTCTGCTAAAAAAGTTATAGGTAAGTCAAGGTCAAAGGTCAAAATTATTGGGTTTTGGATTTTTCTTGTAAACGGTAAGTTTTATAAAAAAAAAACAGGTCAGATAAAAATCGTAGAACATAAAATTATCTATTATACAGAAATTGTCCTTATACTTTTTTCTCTAAGAATCACCATTTCTGAGATATCACGATTCTAAAAGTTGAAGGAGTAACATTATATATAATATGCACATATTTCCACACCACCTGTGAGGTAGTGTACTTGGCGCATTATTTTTAGCGTGGTTTCCCCAGTAGGCATACTCCACGATTGGTTATCGCAGAGGTATCATGGGATAATATGCTATTTACTGAATATTGATTATTGATACTGATTGGTGATATTGATTAATGATTTTAATATTTATTTAGTAATTTAGTATTGATTTCTATTGATATCTTAATCTGATTCACACTCTTCAAATTCGACTTCTACAATCATGTCTTCTTCGATTTTTTTTTTCTTCTTCTTGCTGGACGTTTATAAATTGTTCAAATGAAGATGAATCAGCTTCTCTTCACTGACAACACATAAATCTTCGTCTGCTGTATCCAATTGAACATTCGAACAAGACTGGCCTTGACAATTAGTACCCGCTGGTGGTGAACAAAGTAACTCTACTTTTTAGAGCCACATTTATCACTACAACTTTTTTTGCAATTGCAAAAAATAGTGTTAAAGAGTTTTTTTGGAGCAGGTGGGAGTAAAGTTGGAATCGATTCCAGAGTACTATCTGTTAATTTCCAACCCCGGTCTTCTGGGTTCAGTTGATTGCCTAGCCACAAGTGAACTTGGTAGTAGACTCGATACAAGTGTTGATGAGCAGAAGCAGATGTTGGAGAAAGACAAGATAGTTGTACTTGTTTATTGTTCTGTGTATTTTTTAGAGAACTTAAATATCAATACTTGTCTATATAATCACTTTTTTTTGGAGCTCCATAAACAGCAAAGAGAAAGCGAATTCCTTCTATGATTATCAATTGAGGAGAAGAGTCAATTTCTTTAAATACTTTTGCGCGATCTATTAAATCTAATTTTTTTTTCAAACAATGTAAATACTGCTGCTTTACCCCTTCTGAACATTGCTGATGTAGTATTGCAGCCAGTTATCACATGTAAAAATAAAATAGGGTTTTTGACATTTTGGATACTTGCTGAAGAATATATTTCTGTTTGCTGTTGCGCCTTTCCAGGTTTTAAAAAGTAAATAATCTTATTAATTGGAGTTCGTGCAGTGAGTAGTACTAATAAATCAACATCTTCACCAACCTCAATAATTGTACTTGTTGCATTGAATTGTTCTATTGCTGTTTCAATTATGAAGACATCAGTGTCATTATCAGCTTGTTTTACTACAATATTTTCAGTGGTTAATTTGTCAATTAACATTGAAATGAAATCAGATTTATTATGATTATTTATTGTATTTATCAAATATGATGATATTTATTAATGTTTGCAAGAAATTGTTGTTTGTTTGCTGGAGCAATCGTATATTGATCAAAGATGATATTGGAATATGAGGATGTTTTTTTAGTCCGACGACGTTGTTCTACAACTTTAACAATTTTTGTAGAGTCACTATAGCTGTCAAATACTACTATCACTCTATGACCATAGTGTCTGCATACACACTGAACATATTTTTCTAAAATATCATTGAAGGTTTCCTCTTGATCGCACACAATGCGGTGTAATAGATATCCTCCATCGATAATATAAGTAGTGTTTGTATTATCAATTTCAGCATTGACTGGTTAACAGCAATTGTAAATGGCTGACTATGATAACAAATAAATGTTAAATTTCTCAGTTTTTCAGTAATAATAATTCTAGCAACATACTTCAACTTCAATCGTATTTTTATAGTTCTGTTATCTAAAGCTGGATTTTTACAAATATTCTTTAGTTCATCCAATGTAAACTGGCAATCAACGCTATTTTCTATAAATTTAAATATTTCCTCTATTGCAGAATTTGCAGATTCATCTTGACGACGGCCAATTTTACCCCCAGTGGGGGTCTCAAGAAGGATTTATAACAATTGTCATGATACTTAGCCTCAGCAGCAACTAAATCGTATTTGAAATCAATGCATGCTGCAACAGCTTTTGCTACATCATCAGACCGAGCCTGAGCTTTTTTCAAAATAGTTTCTTTGAATGAAAGTGCAGCAACATTAAAATTTTTCTCCAAATATTCTGGACTTTTTTCTTCTTAACCTCTTCTTTTTTTGAGTGTATAATTTTCGGCACTGCACAAGAACTGTTACAGACTTTTTGTTTCTCAGATAGTCAACAAACCCATCATTTCTCTCAATACTTGAATTGATCAAAGTTTTCATTCCACAACTTACAGTAACAGTTTTACCTTCAGTCAAAAGTTTATTGCAAATAAAGCAAAATTGTGACATTTTTTAAATGTTAACCAGCACAAACTGTAATAAGAAACACTAGCAATAAATACATGTATTCACTCCAAAGGAACGTTCAATACTAAAAGTATTTCATTTAGGCCGCCCGAAAAAAAAAACAGGTATATGAGCGTCGCCATCCGAGCAATAGAGTAGACAGATGTTATTCAAGGTTATGCGGGTAGACTGAATAAGGGACTAAGTTATAAGAGGTATGAATGAATATTTTTACTTATATTAAATGTCCGATGATGTATATACGTGGCATAAGTGTGCATATTATATATAATGTAACTCCTTTAACTTTTCGAATCGTGATATCTCATAAATGGTGATTCTTAGAGAAAAAAGTATAAGGATAATTTTTGTAGATAATTTTATGATCTATAATTTTTGTCTGATCTATTTTTTTATACAACTTACCGTTTATGAGAAAACTCCAAAAAACCAAAAATGTTGACCTTTGACCTTGAATAACATTTTTAGTAGACATGGGATCGATGGGGACTTTTGGAAATTTATTTGTAATGGTGTACCTTTGGTACACCAAATAAAATTCAGCTCTGTGGGAATTTTGATAATTTGAAATGTCTATTTTGACTGGACTAATAATTTTCAATTAATAACTTAGTAATCAGATGTTTCATCAAATCTGATGTGAACACCACATGAATTCCTTGTAAGCCTCTCTCTTTTTTTAGTTTAGCCTCCAGAACCACCGTCAGGTATTACTTCAGAGGATGAATGAGGATAATATGTATGAATGTAAATAAAGTGTAGTCTTGTACATCTCAGGTTGACCATTCCTCAGATGTGTCATTAATTGAAACCCAACCATCAAAGAACACCGGCATCCACGATCTAGTATTCAAATCTGTATAAAAGTAACTGCCTTTACTAGGATTTGAACCTTAGGACTCTCGACTTCAAAACCAGCTGATTTGCGATAGTTGTGGTTACATCACAACTAGATGTTACAACAGTCCTAAATACAAAATTTCAACATCCTACGGCTAATAATTTTTGAGTTATACAAGATACATATGTACGTACAGACATCACGCTGAAACTAGTCCAAATGGATTTAGGAATGGTCAAAATAGATATTTTCATTGAAATCTGAAAACCGAAATTTTTCACGATCACAGTACTTCCTGTACTTTACAAGGAAGTAATACCCCAATCCTTTAAACGAATGAGGACAAGAATTGATGTTTACTAACTGAGGAGGCCTTGAACTTTAATCTCTGAAAGTGGTTGTTTGTTTTATATTGTATTTCATTTTCAGGTAGATTATTCTTTTTTTAAACACTTTTGCTAATCCTTGATCTCTTCTATCCCATCTTTGATTCTAGAGATGTGACTCACACCTGTGGGATAGGGTCCATGTCAAAAAATCTGAGATCTGTGCAACCTATACATTGACGATGGGGACTGTCTGTGAGTCAATTTGAGAATTTTGTTTCATTTTCAATGGTTCTACAGTAAGTGTAATGGGCAAGAACTTTATATTGTCCAAAAATACACAATATCGCATAATGAATAATTAAAAAAAGTAAGTATATTAATATTTGTAATGAATATTACTTACTAGTTTTCCCCAGTTGAATGGGAAGAGATAGACAACATGGGAGATGTCAAGGAAGAGAAATAAACAAGTGATTAAGAGACTAAAGATGGTGACAAACATCATTAAGCGAATTCGTCCCAAGAGAGGCAGCATAAACAGTCCAACCTTCACTGTTCCAGATGTGCAGAGACATGCCAGACATGCCATCGATGAAATCTATCAATAGAACAAAAAAATAATAAAAAATAAATCAGATAATTTAGAGGAATACATCAAATAAAAAAAAAAAGGTTTATAAACCTTTATCAACAACATACAATTAGTTAAATAAAATCCATTTATTCTATTTAAATAAGTCACACTTCGTTATAAAATTTATTATAAAAAAAAAAAGTTTCTAAAAATAAAAGCTAATCTCCTGTCTAAAGGATTACAGGGAGATTTGGAGATAATATTTTTTGGTGTCCTTCATTCACTGAATGAAGCAAAGTAAAGTATTAAATTGATCTTATGGCATTTTTTGTGATTGTGATTCAACCGAACACATTTCCTGATTTTTATAAAACTCTGCAGTAAAGATCCTTGTCCTAAGATGGAATAACATGCATGTAATGATTTTCCGTAATAATTTTCAGTTTTAAATGATATTTTATTCTTTAGACTTTGCTGTCCTTATGGCTATGTTTTTCTACTACTGTATAATAATGTGTTTCTTAACACCCTATTAAATACTTAATCTTATGTTAGTTGATAAAAAGATTATTTTTTTGTTGTTTTATTCTCAAATATCTGATTTAGAAAAAATAATTAATTGATATTGATAATGCCCAATGTCTTTGAAATCAATGCTTATGAACTGTTAATATAGTGAAATTTATTTTTGTCAATGATTAAAACAATCAATAATTTGTTTTAAACATTATTTGAATTTTCATGTTATTAATACAACTAACTTCATTAAAGAGCACAAATTTTTAAATTCAGTACAACTTGTACAAAATCTACTGTTAACAGGACTATTAGTTTTAACAGTGTTTTTGTGTAAAACTCTGAGAATAAAAGTATTTTTATTTAATACTAGCATAAGTATCTAGTTTCACGTGGTTGGGCATTTTATACCATCTAGTGCCTTCTCATGGAGGAGGGAAATAATATTCCACAAAAAGAAGTACTAGACTAAATAAAAGAAACAAAATACAACCTTGAACAACTTTGACAACTGACAGATAATTTTGTAAGAATTAAAACTATGTTTCCTACTAAAATGTTTCAAAAATCCTGTCCTTAAATTTTTTTTCATTTGACATTATTGAACAATGGATTTAGTGCAAGTAAATCATGAAAAAAATGTTAAGTAAAAAATTAAAAAGAAAACAAATATGCACATAGGTATTTGTTTTAAAAGACAAAACAAATTTGAGAAATTGTTAAAATTCTTTTTTAATGCTAGTTTCATTGAAACTGATGGTGATAATTGATGATAAAAACTAAAATACTACAAAATGGACTTATTTATACATTTTTTTTCTGTTACATACAAAAATAATGCCTTTTTTGATAAAAATATACATAATAGCTTTTTACAGATACAAACATTAATATTATTCATTTTCTGAAATAATTTTTATGTTAATTATAAGGATGTCAGCTTTTCACAAATTAAGGCTACCTGAGGGACCCAGATATTTATGAAATTAAGATTTTTTAATTGACTCTAAAAATAGAAGATTAGAAAAAGAACGGTTAAACCATTACATTACTTCAATTTTCAATAACTAAAGGTTTCAGAGCTTAGGTTGACAAGTATTAATGAATCTTTTTTAGGAGAAACTTTGAATGGCATGGATGAAGTCCTACGCAACAACTATCGCATGAAAATAAACAAGAACAAAACGA
>JAAAKQ030181247.1:0-12273 GCA_010016005.3 Zanna intricata | reverse complement strand
GAAATGAAATGACTGGCACTAGATAGGGAATCTTGGAGAGCTGCATCAAACCAGTCAAAAAAATTCCTAGGGATTGAAATTGATGCAAAACCTTCCATAAAAGTCAACAGTTGTATTTCGGGACGTCAAAATTTTCCGTTCCCTCCTGTTTTCGGCTACTTCTACGGAGGCCTGTATATCGTTATCTATAAGTGACGGAGCTGTTTCTACCTGATCATCGATTGTGAAAAATCATTGAAGTCAGTAATTTTTATGTTTTCAGGTAAATCTAACACTTTAACTCATTTTTTTAAATCAATTATTTTCATACGTTAAGTTAAATTTTCTTAAAAAAAAAAAATAAGATGTGCAAAACAGTATGCTCAATCCTGTGCTATGGCCACAGCACAAAAATAGAATTGTTCGAAGTACATTAATATTATATTTCAATTTTAATTCAACGTTTTCTAACATGTTTAGCATCAGAAGTTTACGGAAACTATTTTGAATGAATGAAAAGTGTCCTGGTTTAATGGTATAAGACAGAGATTTTATTACGTGGTAGAAAAAGTCTAATTAACTAAAACGATTTAACATTTCGGTGAGCAGCGCAACTATAAATAAGAAGTATATTTTGCTTTTTAACTTTTAAGTTGTTAATCCCGCTCATGAGATATTCTTTTAAACAACTCGGACGTAATCCTTACTTTAAAATAGAATTTATATTGCACTGGCAAGAATTTAATGATTTTGAAGCATCGAGGTTTCTTTGCATTACCTATAACTACGTATTTCTCATATCTGTGTCTGTCATATTTGCTGCAATCAAGAATGATTTATTCGTTCCTTCGACATTTTCCCTCCGGAACATTTTTCACCCTTAAATTTGAAATGTTTTTATGGAGTCATCTTGAAGAAAATAGGCTACACTATAAACTTTATCATTGGCGTATCCTTCCCTTAGTTTAGGTTAAATGATATTTTACCGTTTTCAGTTACTCCAGTTGTATCCCCAAATGACTCACCAGAATTTTTTCAAAAAAAAAAAAGTGTCACAATATCGTGACACGATTGGGAAAGTGTTGGATGTATGAAGAACACTATGAAAATTTAAGTTGATTTTAGACGCAAAATGCTCGGCTTTCTGCAGTAGTACTGGACCGAATTAGTCATTGTAAGAGAAAGATACAAAGAACTAATTTCATTATTATTGATAATGAATTGATAAATATAATAACTAATTGATAAATATACGTAAATACTATTTTACATACTTCCTTTCCAGCTAAATTACTTTTTTTCCCCATGAATAAGGATGGCGCATTGGTTTTTTTTGTTGTATATGCTCACATTTTTATTTTAGTTGGTATTGGCGCAGATCAGACAATGCCAGTGCGCGCAGCGCTCGAACGATTTATACTTCTCGAACGATTCATTCGTTCGAATTATTTATATTTCTTGATACGAATTTTGATAGTTCATTGAATTTACGAACATTGTTTAGTTACTACTGGCAAAAACATTTAATAAAATCATGTCTAATGAAATGGATTGAGTTAACCATGTAACATTTTTGCGGCGGGCTCACCTTTTTTTCTAGTCTGTTTATTTCCACTGAATTGCATGTGTACGACGTATGTTATTAATTCCGTTAGCGTATTTGATAATAACTTATTACTATATTCTACTATCCGTTTTTTTTTTGTTATAATACCAGTTTATTGAAATTGAGTTAATTATTTAAATATTTCAAGTTTATAAAAATTAACTTATAATTTTTTTACTGGTATTAAAAAAATGTATGCTATTGTCTTACTCTTATAGTAAAATCTTATAATTTAAAAATTTATATGCGTAGTTAGTCACTAAAAATAGATAGTGTCGATCTCCGTGGAATACGTAGCTTCTCGGCATTTGGTGTGGAGACCACGGGTTTGAATCCCGGTCAGGCATGATATCTTTTCATACGCTAACAATTTTTAACGGACTAATGGTCATAGCTGTTGATGCCCGCTCTTTCATAATGGAAAAAATTTGTGCTAGTATTGCATTTTATTTCGGTAATAAAATGTAAAACACACACATATGTGTGTGTGTGTGTGTATATATATATATATATAATTTCAGTTTTTGATAACTAGTTTCGTTCTCAGGATTTTAAAGTAAGCGGTCGTTTAAATGTGAAAAATTTTGTGCATGCTTGTCTATCTTTGTAAGCGTAAATGTAAATCCATAAAAGTGGATGGATGGTATTCATAGTTTACTAACGGAAAGAAAACAAATAAGAAACACCCACACAAAGCTGAGATTGAA
The DNA here is from genome assembly GCA_010016005.3 of Zanna intricata. Taxonomy (NCBI): domain Eukaryota; kingdom Metazoa; phylum Arthropoda; class Insecta; order Hemiptera; family Fulgoridae; genus Zanna; species Zanna intricata. The sequence goes on along the minus strand of JAAAKQ030181247.1, from coordinate 9,981 downwards.
GTGAATTTTATTACAGTCCTCGTTGTTTGCAAACTGACTGTGAGAGAATGAGTTGAAATATAAGAGAGAGTTAGAGATAAACTGTCTGAATAGAGAATGAAAGAGATAGAGAAACATAGATATAGACGTAAAATTCGTTGTTGAATTGTTACCGTTGAGAGCTTATGTCGGTTTGGAAAGCGTGACTTACCTTGACTTTATCATACTTGGTTTTATAGGTAAAGTTGAATTTGAATCGCATTTTAAAAATTTCCATGACTGCAGTACCGCTGTTATAGAAAGCTGAAAATGAAACTGCTTCTTTCAGTTTTAAAATAAAATAATTTTACTTTCATACTTTTAGTTTAATGTAATTCCACTTGATTTGTTATGCAACTTTTGGCTTGTACTTCTGAATAAGAATTTCATCAAATTTTTATGTGAATTTTCATGAGTTTTGTTTATAAAAAGAATGTATTTTTTATCGTATGCTTTTAATACTTTACAGAACTTTTTTCATTAATATAATTATTTAATATTGTCAAATATGTGTGTAAAAAATATACATATCTGAGAAAATGTTCTGTTAATATTGCTCCATGCGTAAACTTCGAAGATTATTTAGTTGTTTAAGTATACTAATTAAAAATTGTTGTTTCATGAACACCTTTTCAAACAGTGGTTTATGTAAAATTTAGCTATTGGTACTTACGATAATAATTTTTAATATTTTTTCTTGCTAAAGTCTTGTAGGAATTCGTTTTACCTATAATACTCGAAATCATTTAGCCTGCGACATAAAAATCAGTTTCTCTAAAAATGTTTTCATCCATCAACTACTCTGTTGCTCTTCTTCATAGTATCTTATATCTTTCAAGGTAATTTTTGAACTTCAGGATACATATTCTGTAAAGAAGGCGGTTTTTTTATTTTTGACGATTAAATATCTTTTTTATTTAGCAATTCTTTTAATTTTCATTATTTCTACTTCTGTCTTTTTCTTTTATCTATTGAGTGGGAGGAATCCCATTTACGAGCAGAATATGGGCTCACTAACAGGTTTCGCAAGATGTTGTTAAGAGTGTGTATGTGTACCTTCGCCCTACCGACTAAACCTCCTACCTCACCGAACTTTCTTCCCTAGACGGCCCGCAATAAAGTATTTCTCAGCGCCGAGAGTTGTCTCAAGCTCGGGGGATCCAGTCTCCGGACCTCATCCGTGCAAGGACAGACAAACGACGGCTCCGCAGGAAGCTGTTCTTCACCTTCTCATTGTCCAGCCACTACATCACTTGTCTCTTCAGCTGTCCGAGATCAAGTCTGCACACAATTCACGGTATTCCACCTCCATACTTTTTTCTACCTCGATCATGAATTTCTCCAACGTATCCCTATTACATTTTTTCAGCAAGCATATGGGTAACAGTAGCTTTCTGGCTGTTTTGGTCAAGTAGTAAGTCTATTCTAATCTGTGTCGTTCTCAGACAGACGTAAAAAATATGGGCAGAAGTATCTTCTCTTGCACAAAATATATACCTCTGTGAGTTCCGTATCCCGACCATATGAAGGTATGAGCCAAACCGACCATATCCGGTCGGGAACTGTGCTAGGTGGAAGTCTACAATACTTAAGAGAAGATACGGCTTCTCTTAAGCCATGACTCCAGGCTGGGTATTATTAATATCTCGGTTCACATTCCTTTACCTGTAGCTTCCGTTTGCCATTTAGTAATGAGAAGCTTGTTTGCTTCTAATTTGGTCTTTCTTCATAGGTACTAATCAGTAGGTAGGTACAAACTGATTTAGCTCTTAGGTGTATGGCTGGACACCAGCCAACACCTCTATCCCCTCCCTGGAAACCGCTTTGCATGCGGCAGTGATTTTTACGGCTGCTCTCCGTTGAAGAGATACCATTCTTCTCATATTTATCTTATTTTTAAATGCCTCGTGTCAGGCAGGTATTAATAGAACTGAAGTGGCCGCGGACAGTATCAATCTTCGCATATCTGCTCTTGGTCCCCATCTTTAACCATGAGTTTTCCCTGTGTCTCGAAACTTCTGCCTTTCTTATATTAAAGAACACTATTGAGACAACCTTTTAGTAAGCGAATTAAGTCTACGTTTCTGTACGATGTGTAATATTATCAATTATTAATAATGTGTATTATTAATTCATCATAGTTATGATTGGTCAACTATTTTATCGAATCATTTTTATCATTCATTTAGTTAATTTACACATTTTTTTTTGTAGCCGGTTAAAACCTTTTCAGAAGAAATTTCAGTTCATTCTATTATGTTGCTTTATTATCCCTATGGTTTTTTTTAACGTTGTTTCTTTTATATCATCATTAAATTTTATTTTGATACACGTCAATGATTTACAACTAACTGGAATTATTTTATTATTAAATTTTCAAACTATTTTTTATAATTTGCTTGGTATAAGATGTCAATAAAATCATGTTAGATTTTTTACAATTTATCAAAAAGGAAATTTTTGGTTTCCTTCACAATTTTTAAAAAAAAATTTTGTTTGCTATTTTTAGATTGTGGATCCACAGTTTAATACTTTATGTTATTTGAATACAAGTTAAAACTTGATAGGCTCTACAGAAAGTATTTTTTTTTAAACATTCTTTTATTTTATTTGTTTATTTCATTTCATATTATTAGATTTAAGAAGAATTTTGATATGAAATTTTATTTTTTACACTAATAGTATCTACTGAAATATTCAATCATCCTGCTGTAGTATGAAATAATAAAAAATAAAAAGAATATTTTAGGAAAAACTATTGATATGCGATAAAAAATTACTTATATTTTATTAACTGAATAGTTCCAGAGCAATATTTTAGTTTTAGATTAACCTTATGTAAAAAAATTAAATAAATTGGGAGTTTAATCAATTAAAAACAGCTGTGAATAATTTAATGATATTTAACTTTTTTAAGCTTAAGTTGTTCGATAAACCGGTTAGAATAAAATTTATTGTAAATTTGATATTAGCCTTTGAATATTTTCAGAAATGATAGAGTTTTAAACATGTTCGAAAAACGTGTCTGGTTTCCATAGTAACTCGATAAAAAAATATAATTGTTACTATGGCAACCAATTCAGGATATACTTAAGAAACTCTGTCCTCCTTATATGATGATAGATTAATGTTCATTTATGTACGAATGTTCAGGTCGCATATTTATTTATTTTTTAAATTTAATCTAGGAGATTAATTTTTTTTTTTTAAAGAAGAAAAATATTGGACTGGAGATCATATTTCATCCTGAATGAAATATAATTATCCAAAATTGGCTTTTATTAAATTGATTTACTTGATTAATTATTTAACTTTTTTTTTTTTTAGGTTAGTTTTTATTTTAATAAGTAAAATTTCGTTCATTTCCTTTAAAATAATTATCGATGAGCTCCAGAAAATATTTTGTAAAAAAATTAACATGTAGGTTTCCTTTACCTGTACAAAGTAATTGATGTACTTTCTTATTTCAGTTTAAATATGGTTCAGAGTTTTTAAATGAAAAAAATAATATTTCTTATGATGTTTGTATGAAAAACGAATTGAAATATCTAATTTTTTAAGTAATTTTTTTCTAAAAAATTTATCTTCATTTTATTTCTTCAACAGCCATACAACGTACAACGAAAGTTCATTTTACCTTTAGTTAACATTAATTTTAACTGACCGAAAAGATGAATTTTTTTTTTTTTAAGTTGAATTCTTCTTTTATAAAGTAAAAGTAACGAAATTTAAAGATTTTATACTTTTTTACTTAATATTTAGGATCAAAATTTATTGGTGTAATTCAAACATTATGTTGTAGGGAAAGAATACACAAAATATATACTAGTATATTTTGAGTAAAAAAAAAAATCAATTTTTAAATAGTGCGTAGGGAATTTTATCCGAAAATAAAATAGCCCAGTTTAAATGTTTTTGTTTCTATATGTTTACGGGTAAATTATTTATGCTTTTTAGAATGGTTGATATAAAGATCAAAAGCTTAAACCCCTTTTGGCCTTACTAAGTAAATTAAATTTAATTCATATAATATTGACAAAAAAAATATAATTAACGTTTTTATTTACGTATTTATTTAATCAAATCACCTTTAAAAGTTTAAAAAGTTAAAAGTTAGAATATTGGATAAAAGTTTTTTATCGAGTATACTAGGGAAAAAGAATATAAATCAATGTATTTACAGATTAAAATTATTTTTAATACTTTTCCTCTTCTGTACTTTATACTGCATATCGGTTATTTTATATAATTTAAGCCACTGAGAGTAGAAACAATTCTAATAAGAGCTTTCTATTGCTGTTTAGGTTTTTTTTTATTATTATTATTATTATTAAAAGATCAATGCAGTGAGAATTGCTGTTAAATTTTTGTTAAACATGATTTGTATGTCCCATCTCTTGTTATCTAATTTACTTATCGACTCGACAAATACAAATATAGTGTACATTAATCAAAGGATTTCCTAAGTATAAATCTAATATTTATGTAAGTAATCTTTTTCTTTTGTGTCAGATTTTATTTACCTTATGTCTACTTACAAATTCAGAATAAAACGCTGAACCCTTCTATGAGGATTTACTTCTGCCTATGTATGCTCATTGCGTAAGTTATTTGACGCCATCTCGAAAGAAATTTGCCTCTCCATAAACAAAACATACTGTTATAGTTGTCGATTTTTATTCCTCTAGTAGTAGAATTATAAGCACAGCGGACCGTGTTCCGGGTGCAGATGTTGACTGGTTGTTTATGATAAAGAATAAAATTTATTTTAAGTTTCCTCCAAACCATCGAATGCGGAAACCCCGATCCGCTTAGAAAGACGTTGTGTACTGACGCTTTAATCGATAATAATTTCATCAATAGCTGCCTCGTGTTGGACAAATCGTTCGTAACTGGCACGAATCCTAGGTAGTGAACACGTTTTCCGAAGATTGCGAAGTCGCCCTAATTTTTTTGGGATCTGGAATCCTACGATTCGGAAAAATATATATTATATATTACGGCAGCAGCTGTAGAATTAACCATTACCATTTGCCATTATAATCTACAATATTTACAATTAGACACACCCAAAATGAATACCATATAAGCGTATTCCTCTGTTGTAAATTACTATGTTATTACTTCAATAGCAAACAGATCATGTTCAAACTAAAATGTTCAGAAAAACTTCGCTAACGACAGCATAGTTCACAGTACTCTATATACTTAATATACCTTATAGAATAATTTTTAAACACTAATACAGTATTGCGCATTTGATCAACTGTTATTTTATTTTTATTTTTAAATAATTTTTCAAATAATTTATTGTATTGCTATCATTAATAAAACATTACATTCTAAGTAACTTTCATCTACTTATTTTTACTTAGGTTATTAATTTTTATTTCTTTATCGTTTCCATTTTTAAAAAATTTAACAGTTTTTAATATTAAAATTGTTTTTACAAATTTTTTTATCAGCATAAAAGAATTTGGTTTTAGTTTATATCAGATAAGTACTTTTCTGATAAATGTAATAATGTACTATTTTTAAATAAAATTCGAATTTTTCAAACTTTTCTTTTTGTTTTATTAAACTTACACTATTCTATTTATAATTAAATTTTCTATGAGTTTCATTTAAAAGTTTGATGTTTTTATTACCCGTTTAACAAAGTTATTGTACGTCAAACAAACGAAGCAGTTTAGGACATATATTTTTATGAACTTTTTCCATTATTTTCTGGAGTAGACTAGGTTATGAAAGTCCCGATGAACTTCATGATACACTCTGTATATAGGATACTTATTCAAAAAAACTTTAATATTCTCTCCTTTTTTCCGATATAAAAAATAGATCGTGTTTTCTTAATGGGAATTAATTTACTTACTCTATAATTAATTTTAGTTACTTATTAATAATATATATATACCTTTTATTGTAATTATTACTATATACGTATTTAATTATACAATTACTGATATGTTCAAATTTCTTTATGAAAAATATTCTTTATCAATAAATATGCAAACTTACTAGTAAACATTTTAAACAAATACTATTATCTATAAATAATGTTGACTAATTGTATAATATTGGTAATTTTTAAATATTCTAAAAACATACTAAAGAATAGTTAATCGGATGTTAAATAAAACTTTATTTATTTATTTCTTAAATTATTTTAAGGACGGGATTAAAATTTTTTATTTTATGGTGGAAAAAAAACAAATAGAATTCGCAAAATCCATTCGTGTTATATCTTCTTTGTTAAATTAATTGGTGTTGATGCGATGTCAATTAGCTTTTAAGGATACTTGTCACAGTTTTTGTTTAATAATGCTGGTGTGTTTTGTACCTCGTATAGAATGTTTTAATTTTATATTTATTTATATTTTTTATTTTTATTTTTTTAATTAAGCTTACTGTATCAGATTATTTTCTTACATAAAACCAATGGAAGGGTTCTTTAGAGTTTTCTATAGAACCGTAAATGTATTTGTATGGTAACATGCAATCATGATAATATTTTATATAAATGCTTAATTTAATTAAACGATGTTGAGTTTTTAAAATTTTAATTGGTTCTGTTGTTTTTAATAAGAGATATTCATAAAATATATTCTGTTATGTTATATAAATAAAAATTTCATTTTGTTTTCCTCAAAGGTTAAAAAATTTGAACATTTGTTTTTATAAGTATGAAACATATAAAAATATACGTTCCAAAATATAAAACAAATTTTTCTAGTAGGTGGTATGCAATAATCATACTTAATAGTGTAGATTAATAATTTGTTTTAGTCTTCAAATAATTTTTTAAATTCCTTTTTTTTCTTTTTAAGTAAATTATCATAATTTTTTTTTCTACAAAATTAAATTTACTACACAGTTGTAAGTTTAAAAAAAAAATTATGTGTAAAGTTTTCCTAATTTTTTTAATTAACTTACTACGTGGTAATATGTGTTAACTTTGCTAAAATTACAATAATCGGTATAATATTTAGTATCTAAACTGTTTTTATTTTAAGCTTTATGCGACAGGATTTTTTATTTTTGTAAGGACCAAACTGGTCTTCAAATTTAAACTAATCAGTGCTTAAATAGCGGGTATATGTTTGTGCGCGATCATTACAAAATTTTTGAGAATACTTGCTAACAGTTTATGTCCACACTTCCTGAGTCTCAGCAAATTAATGGTTCCATATTGCTGAGACTGACCATTTAATAAGCATACTTAGGTCACAATACAAAGGGCTATAGATAATAAGAAAGATTTTAAATACCAGCCGATCAAACGCCATCAACTTTAAAAAAAAAAAAATTTATATCGGTGATCTTTGTGTGGATGAAATCTTGTCGTTATTAATATTTTTTTGGTTAACGAAAAAGGAGGGACTTTTAAGTCTGTATTAAGACGAATAAAATCTTCGATAGAAGCCGCTAAGTTTTTCACCATGAAGTCGTCGTATTAAATCGACAATATTAAATTCTACAAAAATATTTTAAATTTTATTCAAATTCTGAACGGACTGAACAAAATATTACTAGTCAGTGATATTTACCTTTGTAAATTGCACATAAAATGACAAAAGATTCAGTTTTAACAATTTATCTTTTCGTGAAATTTTGATCCCGAATAGATTAAAATAAAGAAGCTGAAATTTTATTTTATTAAAAACTTTAATTTGTTAAAAAAATTTTTTTTTTAAACAAACATATCTTCTGTAAAATAAATTTTAGTGGAAAAAATTAATTCATTGTTGCTTAATTCTGTATTAATATACTTACTCTATTGATATTAAAAAATAAGATATCTTAATGCTGTGGTAGAAAATATTTTTTGAACTGTTCAATAGCTAAGAATAAACTGAACTAAGCTAAGATAAATCTGTGTAAATCCTCGATGTGCTGCTCTTTTTGTTTTACCTCATATCTCATTTGTTGACCCCTTACCATTCCTCATTCATTTTCTTTCTTTCCCTTTCTTTCTAATTTTTTTTAAAGGTAAAGAAGGCAAGTAGATGAAGCCGGGCGAGAAGATTTTCTAGTCCTTCGAGTTTTGAAGGCCGTTAACATCGCTTAGGTCGGTTAAAGCTACCAGCAGTAGCCGAGCCAGCAATAGTATGGTATAGTACACCACTACAGTCGCAATTTCAGTACAGATCCAGTAGAAGGCAAGGCGAGCTAAAGCTAGACGAGCTGGCAGGCATTTTTTTAGTCGGAAAGTGCAGCGATTAATCTCCTTTGTCCGTTCCCTTCTACCCCACATAACCACCCTTTCCGTGGGGTGAGACGACATCGGGGATGTTTACTGCCTGCTCTCTTCCTTTTCTCTCTCTTTCTTTTGCTTTCTCATTTTCTCAACTTCTCTCTCTCTCTCTCTCTAACAAACACAAACACACTCGCTTAAAAGTTGCTGTAAGCCCATTCACTTTCTTGAGGGTTGCTACTGCTACTAAAGTAATCTCAATCCAACAATGCATTAAGAATAAATTCTGTTTCTACATTGTCTTACATCTTACACAGTGGATGGCTTAGCAAAAAATGGGAGTAGAATTTAACCCGATGGATCAATATTAGTATTTACGTAGATTATGTACATTTAACTAAAACTTTTTTAACTGTAAATAAGTTTTAAATATTTTTATATACTTTTAAAAATAATAATCTTATGAAAAATAAGTCAGACTAGATATTTAGTGCACTGATATATTTTATAATTTGAAATTTAATTATAAAAAAATTAATAGTTAGATTTAGTTATATTTTAATTAAATTAAATCGTCTTTGGCTGTTGAATTAGTAAAGTAATTACCTCGGCACCAAAAATCTAATGTTTGATTTCTGGCTTGGTTTACGTTCTTTTTTTGCTACGAGTTGATTTCTTCCTTTTCCTGTAGAGAGACTATGTTATTCAAAGATCTTCTGGTATCACTTAAATTCACGCATAAATGTACGAAATTCTAGTAAATATCAATAGTTAAATGAGTCTTTCGTTAACAAATAGTTTTGAAATAAATCAGTCAGCTGTCTTTCATAGCTTACTTTGTATTTTTGGCGATATAAACTCAAGTTAATACAAAGAAACCTTAATATTTTACCAAATATTTTAATGAACTTGTTCGTGTATAATCAAAACTGTTAGAAATTAAATATTTTTCACTTACATAATTCACATAAAATCTTTAGCTCAATTACACGACAAAATTTTATAGATACGTACTAAAAATTGGCCTAAATCTTTTTCTTTATTGTTGTTCAATAACAATTATAATTACAATCGGCTCTCCTGCGGAGGCATAAATATGTCCTCTGACACGTGATAAGGAGGTTCTTTAAGAACCTTCCAAAATAAGTAATACAAAATAAATAGTTACAACTAAACTTTAAGTCCAATATAAAATTTCAAGTTCAGAAATAAATCACAAAAAATTAATTTCAGCACCACATAGTCCACAAAAACAGACATTAATAACAAAGAATAAAAAGAAAAGACAAGAATAAAAGAAAGCGTAAAAACAAAGAAAATAAATACGATATTACGAAACGTTCATGACTTCAGACCCCAACCTGTTAAGAAAAACATAAGTCGAGTCATGGACAAGTCTCAATCGTCGGACGTCCCTGCTGTTATCGAGTAGATTAATTGCAAAGTGGTTTACATGATTCTCAAGACTCTGCAGGTATTTGACTCTGCACTGCCGTGCAATCTCACGAACCGACGGGAGCTCTAGATAATCGTGAAGCTCGTTATTCCGCCCGAATCATGACGCTTCGAAAACACCCTCGCTACTTTGTTCTGGAATCGTTGTATAATTTACATATTACTAGTACTAGCCCTTCCTCACAATTCTGCACCGTATGTCTAGATTGGCCGTAGGATAGCCTTATAAATTAAGATCTTGTTAGATAAAGTGAGTGGATAAAGTTACAAATGAAGAGGTTCTGCGGCAAATCGATGAAAAAAGAAGCATT